>OMLM01003112.1:112204-135599 GCA_900302695.1 Helostoma temminkii | reverse complement strand
TTTGTAGCTACTGAACAACATTTGCTTTAGAGGTGGTATAAGAAATGTCTATTACTACCTGAACTGCTTTGTAGAAGTACATAAACCAAAAAGTGTTTATTGAAACACAAAGCTGTAGATAATTAACCTACAGCTTTTCTTAAAAAAAATTATCACTACGTATTATTTGCTTTGTGTCACACGCTTGGTAATGACACATCGTAGGGTTTGCATTTTAAATTGCTTTCACACAAATTTCGAATGATCGTATCAGGCACATCAAGGCCGAGTCAGAGTCACATGTCTTGAGGAGTCAGCTGACTGAGGCTCCATAAAGGCAACAACAAGCCTCACCGTCTGCATTGCAGAGCTCGCAACTGACCGAGCAGTTTCCACCACCACAGAAACACACAGACGAACCTGAAAACAGCAGAGTCATGCTGCTCCTAACTCTGCTTTTTGTATCTTCAGGTAAGGACATTACCCGAGGAGAGTGTCGGTGTTTAGTCTGTTGTACTCGACAATACCATTACACTCAAAATGAAGGCTCTTTGATTGTATAACGAGCTAACCTAATGTCAACGCTAAGTGCGTTTCAACAAGGCGGAAACGTTATAGCTTAAGCACGCCCGCCATTGATAATAATAACAATAACACCGGCTAATAAATAATTACCTTGTTTTATAAGTCAGATGGTATCATTAACTTTCTTTTTCAATTAATCAAGGTTTTGAGAATGCGCTTTGTTTGGCCCTCACCTTGGTTAGCAACGGCTTGGGCAATGTTAACTAGCCGGAGAGCTAGCTAACGCTCGTCCGCTAGCCTTAGCCAAACACTACAGAAAGTTTAGCCTCTGTCTAATTAAAATGTTGAGTAGCCTTAACGAGTTGTTATTTTTTGTACATATGTGGAGGATAATTAACTGTACAGTGTGTAACCTATGTAGTTAACCGACAATTCTGGTGTAATTTTCGTTACTTTGTGTTTTCCGTGGGTGGTGTTCATTTTATTTATCGTTAACCTACATCAGGAGTGTTGATACGCCGTAACATTTAGGATTACCTAATAACTCATTTGACTATCGCCTATATCTGGACCTTTGTTGACCTCTGGTTTAATTTCACGAGGAAGTTTAAGCTAGATGGATCCTCTCTACTGGCAACTTTCATTTCAGCTTTTTGGGAGTCATCAACTTCCAAGTTTTGCTTTCGCATGTTGTTTCTTTTTTTCCCCTGTAATCATAACCGTAGCGTCCTGTACTTTCGCCACAAAGTGAATAGATTAGTCGGCTTATCTTTGTCCAGACAAAAGTGGGTCATAGAAATCAACAGATGAGTTGTTATTGCTGCTGCAGTATAGCCATGCTTCCAGACAGCTTGGGATAATGTAATGTGTACATTACACAGAAGGGCCTTAGTCTTGTGACATTTGAAATATGCCTTTCAAATGAATGTTTGTTTAATTTTTATCAGAGGAAAAAGCTATGCTTTCATGAGTCCACTAAAAATATTGGTTTCTTAAAGTCATGACATTTGTGCTTTGTGCTTATCAGTTTGTCTTCTAGTTAAAATATATCCTTCCACATTCTTGTATGTTTTGCTGTAGACATTCCTGCAGGTATGTCAGAAGAAAAGCCTTCAATCATTGTGTTACACACTTTAACCTAATGTTTAGTTGTTTGGTTAAACTGGTATGTAGACTGCTACACTGAAACTGCTTGCAGCTCGCTTGTCTTTGTTGAGCAGTTAAACATAAATCCCTTTTAAAGCATTTTGCACTTTACTATGTCATGTGACATTGATTTAAAAATATAATGAGTCAGGAATAGCCTATAGATATGAAGGCTTTTTTTGGCTGACTTCTTGTAAAACTGCTAACCTGTTTATCCACTCTAGAGCAGTTTACTGTCATGCTAAAGTGTAAAGTGGCGTCATCCTTGGTATAGCCTGTTTAAAAACAGATTTTTTTTTTTTTTTTTGGACTTGTATGACTCATCAGGAGAGTGGTGGTGTCCCATCTGCACTGTAACTCTGTTGGTATGAATATTGGGCAAGGCGGGTTTCACAGTGGTGATTGAAGGTTTGTCAGTGCAGGCTTACATTATCACCAAAGGCTGTTGGCTCACAGGCTGACATGCTGATCAGTTCATATTAGTGTTATGTTTGCTTTATAAGCACTCATTCAACTAAAAACCAGCTTCTAATAATCTGTTTTTTTTCTCAAGCAGTTATAATTACATAATATAGAACATAAAGGAGAAAGCAGGAAACAGTTCAAAAAAGTATTAGGTACTTTCCATATCACTTTTCACTTCAGTAAAATGGAGAACTAGACAACCTCTTTACATTGTCTCCTATTATACATAACTACGAGTCACCCATGGCTGCAAGTATATGCAAATATATACTCCTAATGGTGTGTCTTTTTGGTTGGTTGCCTTCTAACTGATATTGACAGGCTTTGTTGTGCTGGATGATGGTGGGAAATTGCCAGATTAAGCGGCAAATGCTAATTTGACCTAACAGTTTGAGGTAATAGGATTTTATTGGGTTTTGTTTTTGTTGTTGTTTTTCTCACTGCTTCCAGTTATAAAACTGTTACACTGGGTTCAATGCATTTGACATCTACAGTGCCAAATTAAAGTTGTTCATGTATATGAAACATGATAGCTCAGAGCTAATGATTTCAGTACAAATAAAAACAATAACAGTTTTAAGATGGCAAAGGATCGTAAGAAGTCTTGATTTTACCTTTCTGGACTTTCTTTGCTCTCCAATTTTTTTTTTTTTTCAGCAGTCTGATTACATGGATCAGGTGTGTTCAGCAAATTAGAAGCCATAAGTATAGGTGTAGTTGTAAAACAAACAGGACAGAGTGCCTTCAGCACCAGGGTTGAGAACCATTGATGTAGATGATGTGTTAAAGTGTCTATTCTAGAGAATTCAGAGTGAGTAACCAATAGATGCTTCTAAAACAAGAAACACATTTTTTCTATTTTTATGTTGTGCTGATTGTGTAATTTCCTCTTTAAGTAGTAATAACCCAACCAGGATATCTTTAGTATAGCTTTCTTGAAAGTATAACATTCGACTTTTTTGTACTTTGCAGTTGTAGCAAGTCCTCTCCTAGGCACTGAGCAGTGTGCTCGTGGTCCCCCTTACTGGTGCCAAAATGTAAAGACGGCGTCTATATGTGGAGCTGTGACTCACTGCCAGCAGAACGTATGGAACCAGCCCCAGATGGTGAGAGTGCAGTTTTGTTTCTTTCTGTAAAAGTCACATTCATACACTTTACTTTGGTTCATTCTAAATTAGTTTTCTATATGCTCTTGAATATGTGTCTGGTGAAACTGGTTTCAGAAAACTGTGCCATGTGACTTGTGTAAAGAGGTGTTGATGGTGGTGGAGCAGATTCTGAAGGATAATGCCACTGAGGTGAGTTTGAAAAATACCTATACACTGAAATATCTGAAATATCCTAGATAAGAAAATGAGTTCTTGAAACTACATGGAATTTGTCTGGTTATTTGTTACTGCAGGCTGAGGTTCTTGGGTACCTGGAGAAGGCTTGCCAGCTCATTCCTGATCAAGGCATGACTGCAGAGTGCAAAGAGATTGTGGATGACTACTACCCCATTATCATTGGAATCATTACTGGAGAACTGGTGAGTACATCAACCTGTCAAACTGATTGTTTTATATCCACCACAAGTTAGATTTTTCTAAATGTGCAGTTACCACAGAATCAACATTGAGCATTAATTCCCCATCTAGAATAATTTTATGTTTTCATGTAAGACCCAGGCAGATTTTGCAGGAAATCTCATTAAAGTTTGGTTTCTTATTCAGTTGATCATTCAGTCATTCAACATCAGCTAACGCACCTAAGTAAATGCTCCATCTGCCTCCTGGTGTCAAAAAAATAAAAAAACAGAAGTGGCTGTTTGTCACAGTGCAGTGAGCTGAATAAGGGCTATTGATGAGGAAGTGAGTCAAAGTCTAAATGGGAACAGAGTAGCCATTGTGTAAAATGTTAAAACCCATGACTGTGAGAGCAAACAGAACAGTTCTTTACAAAGCTTATTAACTAAATAAATTGATATATTTTAAATTTTAAAAGTCATTTGATTGTGTGGAACTTTGACTTCTGTTTACAGCTAACATGCAAACAGGTTTTATTTTATTAACTTTTTAAGCACAAAATGTGCCACTTATTCAAGAAACTTTTCTGTGTAGCTTTTTAAAATTTTTATTTATCTTTTTGATAAAAGGAGGATCCCAGTGTGGTTTGTGGAGCCATGGGGCTTTGTAAGTCCCAGCAGGCAGCCCTGGCTGAGGTTCAAGCCAAGGAGCAGATTATGTCCAATGAAATCCCTGAAGTTGACCTTTCCCATCAAATGGCTCCTTTCCTTCTCAATGTGCCTGAGCTCCTCTATCCTCAGGAGAGTCTCAAGCAGGAGGCCCCCAAACAAGAGACTCCAAAGCAGGTACACTGTTTAACTCCTCACCACACATGAACAGCAATACATTCTTGACGTTTCTGACCTAGACTTCTGTCACTGATCTGTCTGTAGGAAAATGATGACGTGTGCCAGGACTGCATCAAGTTTGTGACTACCCTTCAAAAGGAAGCTAAGGCTAATTCCTCATTTGTTGACTCTCTCATTGAGAACTATGAGAAAAAGTGTGACGAACTGGGGCCAGGCATGGCTGACATGGTGAGAGATTTGCAAAATTAAAGGCGTTTCAATTGAATAAACACATTTATGTCCCAAAATGGATATTAACAATTTTTACTTCTTGCAGTGCAAGCAGTATGTCAGCCAGTATGGTCCTGTTGTTATCCAGCAGCTCATGTCTATGGTGAGTCTCATAATCACATTTTTAAAGAAAGTTCAGGAACGCCTTTTGTGGTTTGTGCATTTGTAAGCTACGTTAACATGAATGGTCACTATATTCTAATACTGTAATAATGAACTGGCCATCAAAACTAATGACTGTAATAATTTGAACATTTTGGTGGTACACCACCTGGCCTGCTGACTTTAATTTTTCACATTTTTTTAATGCCTTACTACTTGCCTTTTTTTTTCGCCTGTGTCCCACTTTTGCTTTTCTCCTTCCATTCATGTTGTCTTGCTCTGTTTTCTCCTGTTCTGGGTTTTGTGTGCCGCTTTCCAGGAACAGGTAGGTCTCTCTGTGTTCAGCCTGTAGCCTCCTAACCCTTAGCTCTTGCTTCTTGTGCTGTTCGCTGTACTAGTGCTACTCACCTGCAACTGAAGAGACTACATCACTTGTGCACTGGGCAAATAACTTGACATAACTTGGTGCCTGTTGAGACACTACAGCAAAAGGCCACATTAAGATCCTTTGCTGTTTCTTCATATCAAATGAGCATGCAGTGCTATTTTAATAAACTATACTCTACTAGACTTGTGCTTAGATTTTGTGACTTAATACAGACGTGAACAAAATTGTCAGGACCCTTCCATTAAATAAAGGAAAAACTCCCAATGCTCACTGAAATAACGTAAAACTGACAAAGTAACAATATGATTCAACAGAGGCATTTTAAAAAGCAAGCTAATGAAACTGGCTTGGACAAAAATGATGGTACCCTTTAATATTTTGTTGCACAACCTTTTGAGGCAATCACTGCAATCAAGCAATTTCTGTAACTCTTAATGCACTACGTCGACAGGTATTTCGGTCCACTCCTCATGAGCAAACTCCTTCAGCTGTCTCAGGTTTTAAGGGTCCATTCTCCAGCATGTTTCAGCTGTTGTTCATCAGGATTTAGGTCAGGGCTTATAGAAGGCCCCTTCAGAATGCTCCAGTGTTTTGTTCTTCACCTTCATGAGTGTTTTTAGCTGTGTTCTGGGTCATTGTCATGCTGGAGGACCCATGACCAGCGACTGAGACTAAGCTTTCTGACAGCACATTTTACTCCAGAATGCCTTGATAGTCTGGAGATTTCCTTGTACCCTGCACAGATTCAAGACACCCTGTGCCAGATGCAGCAAATCAGCCCCAGAACAGAACAGAACATAACCTGCATAGCTGTTTTCACACATGAACTGGACTCTAGACTTTCTCTGGACTTTACTCATGGGGCTGCATGTGTTAACGCAAACATGCAAGTCAACCGGCACAGACATTACCCGGACTGTATCCCGCCAGTCCCCTAGGACAAATTCCACATGATGTCCACGTGAAAACAGCCAGTTATTCTCCGGGTAATCATAGGGAAAGAGTGGGCATTCCCGCTTTCTGCTTTTGTATCACTTTTTTTTTTCTTCATGAAACTGAGGTTATACACATTACGCATCATGTGATTTGTTCAGCTTCAATGTAAACAAAACACATCTGATTTCCACAGTGAACTTTGTCACATCGGGGCCTCCTCTCTATACAGAGACCCTCCCTAAGCGGAAAACAAACGGTATTTTTTTCTGGTGTGTAAGCGCATCTCAGGTGGAGTATGTCCTGGTGAGTGCTGCATGTGTAAAAACGCAACTCTGAGTAAAGTCCAGACCTGATCACCCGGAGATAGTTTAGGAACGTCCAGGGAGGTTGGCTACAGTCCCGTGAGCTGTAAGCGTCTGAATAATATTGAATAATAACATTAAGCTGCTTTGAGATGGTTTACGGCCTTTACCTTTTAACATGTTTGTCTATAATTTAATTTCTAATATCCTGAGACAACTCCTTAGCTTTCTGTTGCCCATGTTCAGTGTGGTACACACCATGGTGCCAAACAGTACAGTGACTACTTTTCACCCTCTAAATAGGCAGACTGACTGATCACAAGTGTAAAAACACCTGTGATGCTAACTACAGGACACTCTTTAGTTCAATATGTACCTGTTTTTAAATAATTTTCAATCTTTTCTAGGGGGGTACCATTATTTTTGTCCAGGCCAGTTTTGTTAGTTTTTTTAAAAAATTTTTTTGCTTCTGTTGAACTACAATTCAAAATATAGATGTTTGATTTTCATTACTTAATTTCAGTAAACTCTTCAGTTTATTTCAGTGATCATTCTGAGTTCTTTCTTTAACAAATGGACAAAACTATTTTGTCCACGTCTGTATATACAGGTCACTTTGGCGATGCACTGGAAAAATCACAAGCTTTAGTGTACTGTGGTTGTTCTTTCTTTAACACTCAGTTTAGAGCTGCAGAAGTATACTTGTTCTGCCAGCATGGGTGTGTGTTTGGTACTTGTTAAAAAAGGCCTCCTTAGATTTAACATAAAGTATATTGCATGGATGGGAATGTTTTTAAACAGTATACAGGTTTGAAACACGTGGTTGATGCTAACATCACGCAGTGTGGCATGTTTTGCAAACCATTGGCTGTGTATCCCTGATTGCCAATTTCTCTCTCCAGCAACCCAAGGATATCTGTGCCCTGGCTGGCTTCTGTCCTGCTGCTACGAAGAAGTCTATTCCTATGATGACGTTGGAGGCTGCCAAGATGGTACCTGCTGCCAAAGCTGTACCTGCTCTCAAGCTGGTCCCTGCCACCAAGATGGATGATGTCAAGCCCGCTAAGGTAGGTTGTGGTCCGCATTTGCTGACTCTTGCAGCACTTGATATTGATATAGTTTAAATATGAGTTTTATGGCATACCATTGTACGTGCGACTTGAGACATTAATACTTTCTGTTCCAGCCATTGGTACGTGTCCGTGATTCCCCAACATGTGCCATCTGTGAGTTTGTGATGAAACAGTTGGAGAGTATGCTGCAGGATCATGAAACAGAGGTAAGTGTATGTTTGCTTACAATAAATAGGGATGTCCCGATAGGCAGAATCGGGTCGTATACCACTTTACGGCAAGCTGAGTCAAGCAGCACAGAGCAGATGAGACAAACAGGAAATAAAGACACCTGACTCATAGCGAATCTGGTTAATTTTAATAAAAGCGTTATGGTATGCATAAAAGCACAAATATTCACAGAATACTGAAATCTATAAGTTGGCAAAAAGCCAGAAACAACGCTTGACAAGGAGGTTGAGTGCCATGGCTATAGCGCAGCCATTTGCCATAGCCACAGCCACTTCTGCAAGTGGGCATGCCCATAGTTACAGTTGGCTGAGCCTGAGCCTAAATTCTGAGTGGGAATAAGTTAAGCACTTGTTATGCTAATAGTTAAATTGTTTACTTGTATTATTAGTATGTGGTGTATAATATTGTAATGCTTATTTTATGCAACATAACAAAACTACAATTATGTATTATTTTATTATTATACTTGCCTCACCTACTTGCCAACCTAGTTGTGTTTTTGCATTGTCTGGAGCCCATCTGCATTTGCTGCTTATTATCTCTACAGCTGTGATGATAAAACTAAATCATTTGGCGATCATTGTGTTCATGTGTGAACTAAAAATATAAGTTGATGTAGCATTAGCTTCCAATGAGAACGGCTGCAATGCGGCTCCAACCTGGTGGCTGATTGCTCACAAACTAGTCAAAGCTTGTGTGCTGCAACGCATCTCCACTCTGCTCACTAATTTTGAAGGAAGCTGCTTCTGGCACAAAAAAGTTATAGCTATAGATTAGTTTAGTAGTTCATACAACCACGGGCCCATGTGGCTGTGGCTATAGCCAGTCGTTGCCATGTCTGTGCCCACTGGCACCATGGCTACAGCAAGTGGCTGTGGCTGCAATTGGAGCCTTGATCCTACTGACTTGTTGTCGGTGGAGAATCCCGCTTTGGAGAAGATGGTAGTCTTATCAGTATTAATAGTATCGACAAGTACTCGATACTCAGTCAAGAAAAAAGTGCTATTGGGACATTCCTAGTCATAAAATAAACGGTGCAAAACAGCTGCCAGCATAACGTTTCAGATAGACTTTGCTCTGGTGTCAAGCTGACCCATCTGTCTTTTTTCCTTTCAGGAAGAGGTGAAGAATGCTGTGGAGAAGGTGTGCACATTCCTGCCTTCTAGCCTGACTGCCCAGTGTAAGGATCTGATTGAGACCTACGGCGAAGCGATTATTGAATTGTTGGTGCAGGAGGCTGACCCCAAGACCGTCTGCACAGTGTTGGGTCTCTGCAGTGGTGCTAACCGTGCATATGTCCGTAAGTCTCACTTCTCTCTCACTCACTTCAGAGCAAACACTGGATATGTTGGTTCAACATCTTTCTCTCTGAAAGAAGGGGGGGAAATAAACTATTGTCTATTGTTTGTAGCTCTTGCATACCAGAAACTTGAAACTTTTGTTTCATTTTAACTGTAATCACTTATTTTGCTGGTAAGTTGTGCTGTGTTAACCAAAATGTGTTGACACATGTAATAACACATACCTCTGTTCCAGCTGCACTTGACCAGACTCGCTTTAAAACCGGTGGCTTTTGTGATGTGTGCAAGATGGCCGTCACTTACATCGACAGCATACTGGAGAAGAATGCTACTGAGGCTCAGATTGAGGAGGCAGTGAGGAAAGTATGCAACTTCTTGCCTGATGCTTTCCAGTCAGAGGTGAGTTGTGGCAGCTCTGTAGCTTGTGTAACTCTTACCTATTGTCAAATGACATACTTGCGCTTACACCTGTTTGTCTGTGTCAACAGTGCGACCAGATGATCGAACAGTATGAGCCATTGCTTGTCCAGCTGCTGCTCCAAATGCTCGACCCAGACTTTGTGTGCATGGTAAAAGAGTAAATTTGAATCACAAAAGACAACTAATCTGAACATGTTGTCAATATGTTGAAGTTGATTGTTCCTTGTGTGTGACAGAAAATGGGAGCCTGCCCTGAAGCAGTGCGGAGGCTGCTTGGAACAGAGCAGTGCAGCTGGGGACCTGCATTCTGGTGCAAGAACATGGAGACGGCAACTCGGTGCAATGTGAGTAGTCTTGGCTTCTTTTTTTTTTTTTTTGTTTTGTTTTGTTTTGTTTTTTTTTTGTTTTTTTTTAATAATTTTCCAATTCAATAGTTTTAGTTTTGTTTCTCCACTGTGAGAGAAGTGGAATGTTTGCTGCAGTGTTAGATCCCTAACAATTACCATTTATAAACTTCTGTGATTAGCCCTCTCCAGTACAAATGTCACAACTGTTTTGTTTGGACTTGGAAATGTGAAAACATCAATTTTTTTTTTAATTTATTTATTTTTTTTAAGACCTGTCTAACCACTTGTCTGTTTTTCAGGCTGTAGCTCACTGCCAACGCCATGTGTGGGTATAGAGGAAGATGGTCTGCTCAAACTGACCTGTAGGGAATTAAAGAAAATGTTGTAGTGCTGCTTCCCACTTTTAATTTTTGTCCTTGCTTCCTTTTTTAAATAGACTAAAATGACAGCAAGTTGTGTTTAAATTAACTTTGATATTTTTAAATGTCATAATGGAAAGGGACTGGACTTTTTTTTTTTTTTTTTTTTTGCAGGGGCAATAGAGAAGTGAATGTGTGTAGTAGCCTACAGTTCAGTCATTCTTTCATTGCAGATTCCTATAACTTGAGTTATACCTACCTATACTGCTTTCTGGGTGTGGTGTAAGAACAAAGATTCAAGTTTCCCATGTTGTATAATGTTGCCACTGATTATATTCGGTTCTTCTTTTTTGGAGGAACCGATTGCAGACAGGAGAGACTTGTATGTACAGA
This sequence comes from Helostoma temminkii, assembly GCA_900302695.1. Taxonomy (NCBI): domain Eukaryota; kingdom Metazoa; phylum Chordata; class Actinopteri; order Anabantiformes; family Helostomatidae; genus Helostoma; species Helostoma temminkii. The sequence goes on along the minus strand of OMLM01003112.1, from coordinate 125,009 downwards.
ATGATCGGCATTACTCTTAGCAAATTTATATTTTGTTGCAAGAATGTTATTTTAAGGACCTGGTAGGGATATGATTAGTTTGAGGGTGTACTTTCCACTTGGATTCAATTGTTTGCACTCTTCCCAATGTTTGTAAATCACTGTTTCTAACATACACATTTGTTTGCTTCAATGCCTGAGCCAACTGTCAGATGATCTGTATCTTTTAACAATTAAAAATATTCCAATCCACACACCTTGATTTTCTTTGCTCTAAAGTGAATTTAGCTCATTACTAACAAGCCTGTCAATCCTGGCTCTTCGTTAATCCTGTGTTTTAACCTTTGGTATGGTATATTAAACTGTTTATCAGAAATGTACAGCAATGAGCTTTTTTTAGTAGTATTTGTAGTTATTTGTAAATACTTTTAGTCAAAGTTGCAAAGAGTTATACTTTCTCAAATGGCTTTAATATGCAAAGAAAAATGATGATGGTGATGGTGATGATGATGATGATATAGAACATTACTGGTTATGTTCAGTTTAGTCTGAACCTGTTCACTGATCAGTTTACCATGTTTTGAATTTTATTAGTTTCAAACTGAACTAAAATAACACCTGGACCTTGTGTAGCGAAGTATTTCACGTCCCAAACACAAATACTTACAAAGTGTACTTTGCAAGAAAATGTTCAAATATTACACCTTGTTTATTGCACTGTACCTCATTTCAGATATGTAAAGCCTTGGTCAAATCTTGGTGGATACAATCCTAAGATTAAGCCCATAAGTCACACCAGTGTAAACATAACAATGAGGTATGAAGGAGTTAAGGCTTTTTTGTTGTGAATGGCAACAAGAAGCTTATCAGTACTTTTCCCACATAGCAAACAACTGGTTTTACAGGTGCACTTCATAGTGATGAGGTTCTGGTATGTCTCAGCATCTACTGTACCACTGTGAAAAATTGTTTACAGTCTAGCTGCCTGATCAGATGCAGTGTACAATCAGCACAGAGAATGCAGATCCAACAGCCAGCCCCAGAGTGAGGAAGAAGGACATGACAACCCCTGTGGCCTCTGCCAGCTCCCGAGGTACCACCTTTGGGCCATAGATCATTGGTAGAGTGCCTAGGTAGCCATTAGAGAGGCCTAGGATACAGTTAAAAACCACAGGATACACATCATTAGAGAACAGGACTGTGTGTAGGTGGTCCCTTGGTTGGTAGTTACAAAGCATGAAAAGTGGGACCATGATGGAGCGACACAGAACCAGTACAGGCAGGACTCGGCTCGTGGGGCCTGGGACCTGCAGCCAGGCCGTAGCCTGCCTGCCGCAGAAGTCACCTACGTTGTACAGTAGAAAACTGGTGAGTGGCACAAAGTAAGTTGTTGTCCATGGGCTGCCACTGTCTTTGTTGGCAGACTGGATCCCTGAGGATACTGCTGGGAACACCATGATAGAGACAGAGAAGACATAGAAAACACTCAGGCCGAGCACCCACGTTTTCCTGAGGATGGGCTGCAGTGGTGGCACTGAGGTTCTGCTCACAGTGCCTCCAGCCTCGTTCATCACTCCTGAATTAGTGGAGTTTGCCATCAGCATGTAGTGTCTAGAGAGAAGAAAAGAACTCCAACTGTTTAGGTAGTGCACCTAAAATTCCCAGATAATCTCGCAGAATTATTAAAGTATGAACAAAATGTTGCTTTTATGGCTTTGGGTGAATCAAATTTTATTTTGTAATATTTCTCCACTTTGAAAACGTGTATTGAATCTGTTTCATTAAGTAGTTTTATCATAATACTGTCAATGGCACCATCTGGTGGTAGCATGCAAAAAAGATTTTTTGCATGCTACCACCAGGTAAGGACAAAGAAGTGTGTTGTAATCATCTACATGTCATAGTTAATATATCTACATGGGAACCAAATTATCTCTGTCTAATACTGACCGCGAATATTCCAGCTTGGGTAGCAGCAGATATGTGATGATGCAAAGCAGGATGAAGATATCAGCTGTCAGAAAATACGCCAGAGCACTGTCTGTCACATCCTTAGCCAATGCGAGGTCCACTATTGATGCGACTGAACTCAGGGTGCCTCCCATTGCCTGGCCTGAGACAGAAAGGAGAGACAAACAGACACAAAGTGTTTAGCCCACTGTGAAGTTTGTTAATGAAAGACACTTGAGCTGCCAAATGTCACACTGTTATAACTTTTTTATGTTAAATATAACTATAAATCCATCCTTGCTTTTATTAGAGTATACAATAAAGAGCTGACAGGAACTGAGGGAGAGAGAATGATGCTATGCAGTATAAGTTTTACAAACTTGACCTGGGAATGTAAATTCATCAATTTTCTATCCCTGCACTGAAACATATTTACAACCTGTTATGTTATAATATCCATGGTAAAACCCATTAATTAAATTTATTTATATGGCATCACCCTGGTCTTGCATAATATAAATATAGAAGAAAATGCAGTTAGCTTGTGTTTAACGTATAAAATGTAGCAACATTAGAGCATATACATTTATAAGAAAATGTAATCACCACGGTAATCCAAAAAGTGTTCATGTAAATGTAACTTATCTAGAGTGTATTTCTATTTTGTACTCTTGTTGTGTACACACACAGAAAGACAACAAAATGTACATATATAGCCATGGCAACATGTTAATTAAAAAAATCTCAGTAACAATAAAACCTGAAAAACTGCATTTGCACAATCGTACTGATAATGAAAGGACATAGTGGCCTGAATGAGAACAGTACCTGATATCAGAGCCTGAGAGATCCTCATTGGAAAAAGTCCAGTGATCCCAAACACGCTGCCAGAAAAGAGGTTGGAGGCTCCGCTCACGACGGCCACACTAACCAGCGTACCAGCAAAGAACTCCATCCTGTGATCCGACACATCCACCTTCACCATCACTGTGGTCACCACAAACACCAACAAGATCACAAGGAGAGACGAAATGACCCGTGCTTTGGAAGAAAACCTATCAACACCACAACACAAAAAGATGTATTAGGATTAGGCAGGAGGTCATCAACGATCAGCTGGCCAACACAGACTAAACAAATCCACAATCTGTAAAGAAGTACGATATCCAGACACATTATAGACATCAAATTTTGTTTTCTACTTTTAATACTTTTCATATTAATGAAAAAGAGAAAAAAAACAACTTTATGCTCATTGTTATTTCAGACCTATACTGTTAAAGGTTAGAGGTTAAAGAGGAAAAATCATATCACTGTTATACACAGACACTTTATACCAGATGTCACAGTTAAGAGAGTGAGCAACTCAACATAGGAAGAAAAACACAGATAAGTGTGCTGTGTGTGTGTGTGTGCATGGGGACCCAACCTGTTAACTAGGACGTAATTGAGTATCAAACACAGCACAGAGGGAACCGTGGAGGCGATGGACAGATAACTTTCAAAGTAGTCCTGCAAATAGTTACAATAAAGGAAAAAACAATTGAATTTGCTTAAACATAACACCCATGAATTGTTTCACATAAGAGGAAGTGAAAGTAAATGAGAGAAATACAAAAATATCAAAAATTTCTTCTTTCCTCCTCTTTGTATGTACAGTATGTATCTTACAGTTTAGCAGAATCAAAGCATAGCTTCATCGATACCACAGTGGCTTGTCCTGTTTTTACATTTCTGGGACTTAAATAATATCATTGTGAAAGACATTCACTGCTGGTTGTTCAACGAGTACAACATACTGTATGTCATTGTGAATTTATTTCTGTATTGATAAGGAAATGCTATGATGCATATTTTGCCAACAGATTACCAAAACTCTCTCTAAACAACATTTTTTATTTGTGGAGATATTTCAAACTAATATATTTTCTTTCTAATATGCAGTGAGTCTGTTACATCCTCCAACTTTAACTTAACTGTCCTCAACAAGCCATTGTCATTTCTAATTGTACAGTTTTATTGCGATGGATTCAACACTATCTGCTCATACCTGTCACAGGATTGTTACAGTTCCATAAAAAGGTGTATGAAGTGGCACAGATGTACTTTTTCCTGTGTTCACATATGCAAAATAAACAGCGCATTTGTATTTAGTACTCCTCTCACTCACACTGAGGTCTGAACGTTGCTCCTCATGGCTGTTGTGATAAGTGTTGTTACCGAGTTTGTAGAGCCAGTAGTGTTTGGCTGTTATGAAGAAATTCCACGGCAGCAGGGAGCCGATGCCCATGAGAAAAAAGATCATGTACACCAAACAGTAAGAGTCCTCTGGACTGTAGCGTACAGCCAGAGGCACTGAGGAGTGTTTGGGCAGAAGTGATGCAGAGGGACTCTGGTCCTCGCTCTCCTCATCCTCAGACACATTGTTGGTGTCAAGTGCATTTGGAACATATGAAGAGTTGAGACTGGGTGACGCAGGTTCTGTGTCCATTTTCACAGACAGAATAAAGGAGACTCACAAAGTAGAGAAGAAAGGAAAAAGGGTTCAGTTGAGAGCAGAAAGACTGGAGGTGTTAATCAGAAGCTGTGAAGGAATAAAAGAAAATCACAAGTTAAAAAACATTACTGTGACATTATAATGAAATTAAAATAAGTTTAGATGAGGCTTACTTGTGCTTGTCCAGAAAGTCAACACAGACCGTGTTTCCTGTGGAGCCATAGTCTGAGCCTCTCTGTGCTGTAGCTAGTAGAGATTAGTCCAACCTGTATTGCAAAAAGTCACATTTAACCCTTCCAATTATCACTTAAACTGCATGTACACAGGAAGTATTTGTGTCATGGCTTGGTAAATCAAAGCACACTGTGTTCCATCTATATCTTTTATCACATATTACTGAAGGCATGTGATTGTTTGACTCATTGTTCAGACTTTCAACAAAGTTATCACAGCTTTCATCTCACATGCAAACCACTACTACACTACACAAAAAAAACTCAAAAATTATAATGAAACAGTCATGGGACAGAAACCTAGAGTGACGCCACAATCCCACAAACAAAAACCTTACACAAGAGGTGGTTACATAAACTATTTAAGGGGACTGACGCTAAAGGAAGACTGAGGAGGCAGGACAGAGCTGACCGTGCACATAAAACCATCATGTGTGCCACTAATGAGGAACCAGCATTCACATGATGCTTACCCAAGTAAAAACAACAGATTGACTGCAGACTACGCAATATGAGTGCATTCGCCAAAACCTGAGTTCCTGATTGGTTTTACCAGCGGTTTATACTACTCTGCTTGCAAAATGTTTCTGCTATGGTCTTCAGGCAGACAGATATATAACTAAAGGTGAATTTGTTAATTACGGACACGGTGTTATACAGTCAAACATCAGAAGCTAGCTAAACAGCTATCCTCATCTTTTAACAAATTAGCCACAAACGTCCCTAACATACTTAACCAGGGACTAGTGTTGAGCTCAAAGAATGAACATACCTCACTGGTGAAGACTCTCTGGCTTTTTCTTCTGTCTTTACTGAAGCGTTAACTACACTGACACAAATATCCATTTCACAACAAACTTCTGGTCCGCCGATAAACGGCTTTCTTTACTCAGCAGCTACAGTAACAATAAAACATCCGTCACAATACCTTCAGAATAAAACTACTCACACACATTTCAAAAAAGAAAGGTTGAATGAAATGAAAAATAAACTGCATTTAGGCTGCACATATTTGAGATTTATTCAAAATATACATTTAAACTATACTTTCATGTATATTTTTGTATACATTTATTCTAAAAAAAATGTGAAAGGGAAAAACTCAACGCATGGTATTATTGTGATAGCAAGACCGAAGTACCGGAAGTGGAATTACCTACTTCTTTTCCGGAACAGCTTTTTGTTTTTTACACAAAAGCACGTAAATTAAATTTTATTAAGTGAATATTAATGCAGATGAATAACGGGAGATATGTCTTGCCTAATTTATGCCACATTGTTTCACGGGTTTTGATACGTAATATTAGTTGGCTACATCGTGTTAAAAATTGCCCATTGAAACGATCTCTACAAATTGGTTTGTCAAATATGTAGCTATTAATCATAAATATTTTACAAAAAGTACAACTGAGGAACATCATTTTCAAGAATAACATCTTTGCTTGTACACCTTTTTGGAGCTAGATGACAAATTTCTCACCAATGTCCAATGTTGAAATCAATGAGTGACTTCCTATTTTAAAAAAAGTAATATTTCCAATAAAATCAAACAAACAATCAACACATTACTTAGTGGTTTACAGATACTGGAACTATATGTTGCTGCAGACATATCTCCATATTAGTGCTAATTACATTTATTACATGAATTTTACAACCGTGTCTCATGGCTCATGATATCTACCAGGAGATGGTGCCAGAGGACAGCATATCAAGAGTCTAGTCCAGAGTAGGAAGACATTTACAGTACCTCTGAGAAGAGCTGGTAAAATAATATGATGAATATGACAACAGGTGACTTTGTGTCTTTGGCTGGAGTGAAAACCTATAGACCATTGACTCTCATGATTGGACACCAGTGGACTAAACTAACTACTGTCAAATGAATCAATGTCCAAATATGGAGCCTATCCAGTTCACAGCTGCTGAACTGCTGGCAACAACAGATCTAATTGTGCAGGGCCAATCTCCATGAATATTAGCCTATACAAAATGTTTTTCCCCACTGTGCCTGAAATCCTCCTTGTAGTTATTAAACTGATTTTAATACTAAAAGTAAAACCTCATGAAAAGTAAAACGACAAAATATTTTAAAAATATTTCAAAATGCAGAAGAGTACATGTAAATGCTTCATGCTATGCATGATTGTGCATGTTCTGGCATCACATGGAGTATGTTCTCAATAGTTATATGTGCCTTCAAAACAATATTCTCACTGATTTATTCACTGAGAAGTAAAAAAAAAACACCCTGAGAAGCGACAAGGGGTTAGGTTAGAGCCGCATTCATCTTTTATACCACCTCTTTATTCATTATAAATGCTTCAATTAACTCATTCACTGGAGGATGGCATATCAGTCCTCAAGTAGCAGAACATCTAATGAAACAGGTGCAAAGTGTTGCCTGCCATTAGGACTATACTGCGCTGCACACTCACTTCTGATGACTCACTGGGATATTTGTTCTCAATGTAAGAGCCTAATGTGAAGAATTCCCACACATCCTGCACTCATAAAAAACTGAGGTTAGAATGCTCAATCTAAATGTTCAGAGTAAACCCTTAAAGGCCACTGTAAGTGTCTCTAAAACCTTGTTAATTTGAAGGCTGGACAGACTGGCAGTTAAAAGCTTTCAAAGCTAAATGGTCCTTAAGGGAATTTTTCAATGAGGTGTGAGGGAAAGAGGGACAGGTTGAGTAGTTCTGGATTTTCAGTGAAAATGAGGTGTAATTGATAAAAACAGAGATGCCATTTAACAGTTTATGAATTATATGGAAGCTGCTACTACATTGTTTGGTTTTGGATAAACACATTTTATATCAATAACAATAAAAAAACACAGAAACACTGTTGTTAAACTAAGAAATATAATTTATTGCATAAAAATTATATTTAGTTACAGGTAAGAAGGCTAGATGTTTATTTACAATTGGTACTTTACAGAGATAAAATAATGTCACTGATTCCATTTAGTTTTTTGTAAAAATGTCAGACTTTTTGAAGAAAAGGCATTTCTTTTCTCTTTGATGGGAGCAAGGTAGATTCATGTCCAGCTCCAGCATAAATTATCCAGAGCTATGGCCAAAGATCCAACAGATACTCGAGAAATCTGGACAAATAAACACTGTCAACTACAGCTAGCCAGTCTCTGTAACGATTTGAGGAAAAAAATAGTCCTGTCATGATCAGGGATCCAACATACTGAACTGGTCAAGTTCAGATATTTCCTCACGGGCAAAGACCTGTAGGGCACGAGTTCATGACAACAACTTGTAGCCATAGCACCAGAGGTTCAGTATTTCCTACATGTGCTTTTTGTGCAGTCGCTTCCCTGGTCTGGGATCCATTCTTCTGATCCAGCTGGAGAGTTCACGTCAACTACCACCACCAAAAATGTATACAAAATCATAACCCTGTCAATGCCCTAATCTGAAAAAATAGAATTACTCTTCCAGGAAACAAAAGAAGTCAAAATGCTTTGTTTTCTTTTCTTTTGTCCTTGCATAGCACTTACAAAGAGAAATGACAGACTGTACGTGTGTGCACTTGTATGTGCACACCCACCTGCCCACACATACCCATTCACACACGCGCACAAACTCATGTGCACACACACTTGTTTTAAGTTCATTCACACAAAACAGTGACATGACTCACTGCTGAAGAGGAGGGATACTGCCTGTGTTTTGGTTTTTTGTGGTTTTAAACATATGAACACTTGTTTTTTTTGTTTTTTTTGCTTCGAGGGACAAAAAGACTCAATGACACAAAGAACTTAAGTGATGACAATGCTATAGACAACAGCATTTCAGCAGTAAGTGACAGAACAATGTTGATAATGCAAATAGCTTGAAGACCCTGACCACAAAGCAGGTAGCTTTAGTAAAAGCCTTAACAACATGTTATCAAATTGAGAGAAAGGAGAGCGATTTTCAGGAGATGGAAAGATGGGCAGAGAATAGATTGAAATATAATGCAGTTAGTGCTGAGGTAAATTTTATGGTCCCTTGCTGCCTAGTTGATTCAAGGCAAGGCTAATATATTGTGCAATATTTATCTCTCTCTCAATAGTGGAGACTGCCTCAGTTACATCAAAGCAAAATGACTACAAAATACAGTGTACAGTATAATTACATGGACATTAGACCCTCTTAAAATGTGTTTTACAGTATATTTTAAATTTTGAATAGGTACACAATATTAAAAATAAACAGTTTGTTATTCACAACTGAGACATCCGTTGTGCACCTAATGCTCCAATTTGGCCTGCTCTATTAAAATCAAAAATATCATACAGCAGCTCAAATGATAAAATAGGTTTAATATGATCGTAACAGCAATGATAATGAATGAATTAAAAATAATAAATCCACAAATATGGATAATAACTTAAAGAGCGTTCCCCACAGGAAACTTTTAAAGAATGACCAGAACGCTCTCCTGCAGTTTATTCTCAGCAGATCGGAGGAGTGTGGCAGAGCGATAGAGGAATGCAAGGAGAGATGAAAGAGAAACACCCCTGTGAGTCAGAATGATATGCCAAGGCTTTGAGGCATTTGTTGGTACAATATAAAGAGATGGTCTAGTTATCTGATTCCAATTCTGAAACAAACTTCACAATTCGACCTCCTGCCATGAAGAAGAGGCAATTTTTTTCAGCCCAAAGCAATATACTCAAACTCTCAAACACTGAGGGTTTGGTCCTCAGACGATGTGCAGACAGTCGAAGCATTTGGCCAAGAACAAGAACACCTAACCTGTCTGATTCAGGGCCAATTAATGACCAGTTTGTCTGTGTGTTTCTGTAGCCTGAGGAGGTTGCAGACAGGTTGGTGCTGCCTGTCATTCAATGTACACACAGGATGACATTGCAGAAAACAAAAGCCCCTGCCGTGAAGAGAGGTGGTGTTAAATCATGCACTTTCATGCTGCTACTCATACATAGGTGATCCGTGTTAGCTGTTGCTTCTTTGTGTTATTGTGTGATTTTTAATGTGCAGATACATGGATTTTTTTGTTTGTCCCAAAGCTTAGTTATTTATATGCAAGAATAGTAACATTTTCAAGATGTCTAAACCACACGTTACACCTCCGTACCTTCAAATTGGTTTTTCATTTTGTCCATGCAACATTGCTTGCTTGCTTCAAGATGAATCAGATTATCTTTTATCACATGACTACGCATGTGAATTGGTCGTGGTGGATATGTAGCTACAGTAGATGATCAGGGGCAATTGAAAAGGGCAGATGAGGCAGAAGTAATACAGTACATGTGAAGGAACCAAAATGCTCTGTGGTTTCTGTGTGCCAGGGTGTGCATATTTAGGCAGGTATTTTCATCATGGTGGTGTAGAAAAATGTTTTGTTTGCTCTCCTGTTCCTTGACCAGTCAACAATCTCCATCAGTTGTCATGACAACTAGCACCTCACTTTTGCCCATGTCTTCCAGCGCGGTCGCCAAAGAGACTAGGTCTGCATCACCTTGGTGACAAGCTTCCCATAAGTCCAGTAGGACACCTGTGGGGCTGGGCTTTGTTGCAAAGTAGTTCAAGTACCTGAAGAGAAAAGAAGAAAGACAAGGTAAGTTATATGAAAAAAAGGACAAAGAAATTACAAACCATTAACACTATATGTTGCAAAAATTGTTAGCAATACTTAACAATGAAATGTACAACAAATACATAGCTGAATGCTTATCCTGAATTGAAGTCAGGTTTGCTAGATTTTTATCAACGTAACCAGGATATAACAACAATTTTCAGCTGTTTGTCTAGAAGTCAGAGCTCTTTTTTTAAATCATAATCCCAAATATCTAACATCATACAGCGAATATATGTTCAGTTCTCTCTTAGCTCAACAGTAGGAACTAACAACCTGAGAATGAGCACTAGAATTTACAAGCATGACCAAGCTTCCTTTCACGTATAAACACGTGAGGCAGCGCTGACCTGTCAAAGCCCAGACTGCGTGCCAGAAGTCTCCAGTCACAACCTCGAGCACTTGGTGCATCCAAACTGGCACAGATTTTCTGGCGGATGGAGTCAGGCAAGCGAAAGGCATAGGGTCCAACTTGAGAGGAAGGCAGGCAGCTGCCACCTGAAAGGAGGGGCGAGTGTGGAGGTAGAGTCTGGATTGACAGAGACAGAGAAAAGACTAAACTTTGTGTTTCGTGGCATGACTGTGTGACTTTAATAGCAACATTATCTATGTTTACACATGGCTACTTTAGCAGTCACAATTACCTCCTGAATGTCTGTGTGCAGCTGAAATATCTGTCCCTCTCCTTCCACCTGTCGGACACAGATCTTACAGGTTAGCTGTGACACAGCCAGGCTGCCTCTCTCCAAGCTGAAGGTGCAGTGCAGGGGCCTCTGACTGCCACTCCAAATGTGATAAAATGGGATCTCCTGCCACATAAAAGAAAATAGTAGAAGGTAAGCTGGAAAATGGAAGCTACACTGTGATTGAAGTGTCTTTGTTCTGAGCATCACAATCAGGAATTATCTCGAACAGACTTTTCATTCAGGGAGAAGGCAGTATGCTTCATTTTGATACTAGGGATTTCCACCAACTGGGTGTCTCCATTTGTCAGAGCACAATTTATTTCTAAAGCACACTATCCATAAATTAGGACCACTATCAGATATCCTGTTTGTTTATTCAGAGAGGGTTCCAACTGCAATCTTGGCGCTACTGCCAAGAGAAAGCAGCAGTGAGTTTCAGTGTTTGCAGTAGCAGTAAATAGTCTAAACTCCGTTCTCAGTGGCTGTATTGTTTGAGAAAATGGCTAATTTTAGTAACACGTCAAGTGCCAATGTGCCACTATCTATATTAGGTTAGTTTAAGTAATACTAACAAACTGTGAATACTTTTATGATTTATTATGGTTGATCATCAGATCAGACAACAAAATGGAGCATATATAAATATAAAATTTTATAAAACGTATAAAAATCATACACATGAATAGGCTAGTATCTAAAATCTGCTGCATTATGTCACCTGGTATTTGGCCAGCAGTTTGCTTCTCCAGTGAGTGTGAGGAATGTCATGGATGGACAGGCGCAGATTGTGGTAGCTGTCTTTGAAGAGCAGGGGTTTGGGATCCTCCAGTAAAACTCCACCTAGACTTCTCTCCAAATCTAGCACTTCCTAAACAATTAACAGAGAGAGGACAGAGAGAGATTGAGTTTAGGAACACACACGTATATATAGGCTTTTTTAAGCAGTTTTTGTATGGGTTTATAATTATGACACATTTTAGAACATATTTTCTGAAATGCTTAATTAAAATGTGTTGTGCATTCTCTAATTCAGTGTCTCCAAATTGAAATGTGTGAGAACTAACAGAACTGAAAGCTGTTTGAACTTCAGCAGCCAAAAATCATGTAATGTGATGCCAGTAAACTGCACACAGCACACTCATGTTTACTACCCTGGCTGGTCTGTGAACACTTTATACAAAAGGGATTAAGTGAGAGAAAATATTGCGAGGGAGTCCAACTTCCCCGCATGGAGTGCTCAGTTGCTTTTTCAGAGGGTGTCTGTGTTATGCTGTACTATTTTGAGGCATTGCTTCTAGTGGGACTTGAAGATTCAATATGCGATGGCAGAATTTAATTTGAAAAAGAAGGGTGGATGGGGGTCAGTTAAGACGGGGTGGTACTCTTCCATTGCCCAGAACCACTGTGGAAATAAGTTATATTAGCTTTTAATGTTATTATACAGTGGCAATCTTAAATTCAACACCACATTTGTGTTATATTCTATTTATATAATTTTATTTTATGTAATGCTTTTTGAGTTTACATTCAGTATTTTTGCAGGTATTAAAGAGATCCTTTAGTTTTAGTTGACTATTTAGTGTGTTTTTCATTGTGTAGGTTGTTTATGATAGAATAAAACCAAACCAGGGTCTGTTAGCGATATTTGGCAACTGCAGCAGATGAATTTTTAATAAAATAATTCTTACATATTGTTTTAGCAGTTTTGAGTACATTTGCTATTACTATGCTTATTAATAGGGAACTCCACTAACTTAACCCATCAAAGTCTGTTCTTCTGGGATTTAGTGTATTTATTAAAAAAGCCTTTTGTGGGTGTGGAAAATCTGAAGACTCTGGGCTACATTAGCTGCTACTCTATC
>OMLM01003112.1:100479-112184 GCA_900302695.1 Helostoma temminkii | reverse complement strand
AATGTAAATGAAAAAGTACTCTTACTTTTATTATTATATATATATTTAAACGTCCGCCAATAAGTACTGTATAGTATTGCTACCAATGAACACACACAAACAAAAGAGTTGCATAAATACACAATCAGCACCTTGAGTGCATGTGGCGTGTCATGAATGCAGTATATCCGGAGGCTGTAGTCGAGGGAGAGACAGGGAGCCCTGGGGGCGAACAGAGCCAGCTGCAGGCGTTTACAGGCAGGCTGTGGAGGACAGGACTGGCCCACCAGGCCATAAGTTCCTAGTTGCTCCATAAGAACATGACAACACTCCTCTTCCAGCTGCAGGTAGCACGGGGATGACAAGGTTTCTTCGCCTACTGTCAACACCTCCTGAAAAAAGATTTAAGCAGTGTTCAATGATGCCACATCGTCCAAACAGATATTGATTATATGATAAAAATTTCAAGCTGTCTGACCTCCCAAGCCCCCTGGTGTGTCTGTGACTTAAGTGTGAGGGTCCAGTCAGGTGTAGGTGTATCTAGCTGGGCACAGTGGGGCAAAGTGAGGACCACTGGACGATTCAGGAGCATACCAGAAGGGCCACAGCTCACCACAGGACTTAGTACAGTCTGACTGCCCTCAGAGGGTAACCTGCAAATGTCACACACAAAGACAAACGTGGCCATTTGCAACAGCTGCCAAAATGTAACACTTAATTCATAAAAGAGCATTGTTGAGCCTGGCGGGTTTCTGATCAAGCTCAAAATAGCATCTAATATGCTTTGTGATAGCAAAGTAGGAGAGAAAATATGAAAAAGAGAAATAAAGACAACGGGGACTCACGTGGTTTTATCCCACTTGTTGATAATGAGGTACATCTCATAAAACTTCCCCTGGGGGATTGTGCCAGGAGGGACCAGCAGACTGACACCTAAGAGAAGATGTCAAGACTTACTGATCTTATGTGTGTGACTACGTGAATAACTGTTTAGTTCACACTGGAAGAAAACAAATTTGTGTGCATGTGCTTGAAAAGACAGTTGGGGGTGAGAGGTTTTGCTATTACCTGTGTTGGGAATGGTAAGGCGTCCTCCTAGGTTACCCAGTGTGGCACTGGTGCTAAGGCCGGGCTCTCTGGATAGGGTGTGGCTGTGGTATTCTCGCTCTCTCCCTATAGTACCCACTGACTTCAGGCTGAGGATCTCACCATCACCTGAGCCCATGTCAGCAGGGAGCTCCAGGGAGGAAAGAGTGGAGGAGTTATACACCTTGATTTTGAGACTGGGCAGTGGGTCCAGCAGGGGAGAGGTAGTCATGGGGATTTTGTGGGGGCTGTCATTGACCCCTTGCTGCAGAGAAAAAAGTGGCCCACGGAAAGCTCCTGCAGTGGCTGTTAAATCCGGAGGAGCTGAGGGATGCAGAGGGTGAGGGTTATCTGTGGGCACAGGAGAAGACATGAGCTGTTCTCTTATCACCAGAAATGACAGGCAAGGCTAAGAGTGCTAAATATGATACATGTGAAAGGGATTAATGTTGCTAATTAATAACTGGTGGCAAGAACAAGAGAAGCAATACCATGACAAATGTTTAAGAATGTAAAAGAATTGTAATGTGGTAAAGAATGGAGAAGGGGCTGAGTGAAAAGAGATAATGTATGAAGAGATTTAATTTGTGGGCTGTTATAAATAGCAGTGTGATAAAGAAACGCTTCAATGTAGATGAATAAAACAATAGAAGTTGTGGAAATGAACACATAAGAAAAAAATGCAATTGCATATGTTGTATGTATATGTTATGTTGTATATATAATGATATGCATGTGACTGGGTATATGTATGAATGTATGTATAAACTCACCCTGTCTGGGAGGCTTATAGTTGCCAGGGTGAAAGGCGGCTGTGAGAGCAGAAGAAGAATCTGTGATGTCTCCGTGGAGATGGCAGCATTTGCGGCGATATGCAAGCACTCCCACACACAGCACCAGTATCACACACAGCAGCAGGGCCCCCACAAGACCAGCGTACACCGCTACACCCATACCTGGGGTGACAGCTGAAGAAAGAAAAGAAACACAAAGTCGAATCATTGTAAGGAAACATTTGTAAACATACAAAGTAAGCACACATAATATACATAGAAGAAAACATAATTTACTAGACATCATCTAATTTGCTAGTGTATTAATCTATTGTAACAGAAAGTAGCATAAATTTGTTATTGTGATCTAAATTATTAGCGCTGATACAGTTAGTGGATTACTTTATTAGTTAATAATTTGAATTTTAACACCAGTTTTGATTGTGAACATGTCCTGCTTTTGTGCATAAATGTATCATCTAAGCTGATAAAACACAAACAGACATGATCTTTCATGTCTTAATCGAATGCACCGGTTAAACAACTGCAAACAGCGCCATTACTTTTTTTGTAAGTAATTAATCAAGACACAGTTTGAGACATTTGCTGGCTCCCACTTCTGAAGAGACTTTAGCATTTTTCTTTCTTATATATTTGTGGGATTTGGAGTATTGACCGGACATAACAAGAGCACATCACCTTGGGCTCTGGAAAACAGCAATGGCATTTTTGCCTACTGTTTATAACCATACATTGACATTTTTAAAAACTAATCACAACAGCTTAACGTCTCTAATTTGTTTTTTTTTAACATTTTTTGACATTTTTTAAAATAATATTAGCATGGACCATGCTTTTAATTAGTTACTGGTCACTATAATTGTTTCCCATGTCCATACTGAGCTTAAAAATATCCTTGCCCAGTGTGATTACAGGGTAACACATTGGTCTTTTTTCTGTGTAAAATGATTCTTTCAGCTGAAGTTACAGGGGTTTGTTAGTGCTTAATTATCTCTTTGTGATACATTCACACTATTATAGCTCAGCAAGAAAAGACTAAGAAAGAGGTAATAAAGCACTAACAAGATTAGTTAGAAAATAGAAAATATCAATACATATACATATCTGTTGTGGTAGTGTATTCAGGATTCAGTAATCAATCAGTATTGGCACCAATATTCTTAGATCTGATCAAGTATTGCCCATAATGTGGCCAACATTAAAAACCACTGGCCTTAACTTTGCCTGTACCCTATTGGGCCCTCTGTCTTTTTTCCTGGTTGTGACTGGTCAGCAGGTCCACCACAGCCTACATAGCACTGACTCCTCAGCACTTGCGGAGCCAGACCAAACCCAGGCACGTGAGCCAGTCACACCACAGTTTAAGACAAGAAGTGAAGTTGGCGGGAGACAAAGATGAGCAAAAAGAAGAAGGAGTCGACAGGGTGGATAAATAGAGAAGGGGAGCAGCAGAACCGAGGCAATTTGGCAAAAAGGATGGGAAGGAGTTAGATAAGGTTGTGATTTGTTGAGAGGACAGAGGGTGTGGTGTGGAGGAGAGAGGAGATAAGGATTGAAGTGCTTGAGGAGAAGACCCATGGTAAAAGAGCAGAGAGAGTGGGGAAGAAGCTGGAGGAACCCACAGACTCTACAGAACAGCAGGGAGAAGAGCAGATAGAGTGTAGGAGAGCAAAGCCTCAGGCAGACGGACTGGCAGAGGAGAGCTTGGGAGCTCACGTGGCGCGATGGAACCAAATCCGACAGCCGTCCGCACTTATTACCAGAAACAGAACAATAGCGAATTAGGTGCATTACTGTGGCTGCTCTCCCCTGAGCTTATGTCACATTGAGCTAAAGAAATTACCATCACTTCAAATGTGAAGTATATCACAGCTTTACTGAAAGTGTGACAGAAATCAACTGTTTTTCTCAAGCAAGTGCTATGCTTCTATCTCAAAGCTTATGGATCAAAGAGTTTCAGCTTTAGCTGTGTTAGTTTACACTCTCCATATATCTGTCATGTTGGGATAGAGCCAGTTGAACTGCTTTTGGGCCAGTTGTTTTATTATACTAACATTTTTTATTAGGTTTCTTGTAAATACAGAAAATATATGTTTTTCAATCTAGAATTACAATAAGCTATTATGTAAATGATGCTAGCAAGGAGCCAGCTCAGAAACCTTTGCACACTGAGGCAACATACTTGACAACATGGGATACCAAAATTCATAAGCAGGGTAGACAAGAAGGTGAGGCGAATCTTTACTGATCTGAGATGACAACAATGTGTGGACAGACAGATTCAACCTAAAAACACTGCATGCATTCAGCTCCATGTGCTAACACAGATGTTAGGACTCCTAACGTGTATGAGCATGCACACACACACACATACACGCGCACACACACACACGGGACAGACATGATGAAGCAGTGAAAGATTGAAATGATGGGATGGTGAACTTACAATGGCCTGCATGTTCAATATAAATCTTTTTATCTGTTAGAACAAGAGAAACAAGAAGAAGAAAAGAAAAAAAACAACATAAAAATGGTTGGAATAGTCATTATACAAATGAAAGATACAATAATATAAAGCAGAAACGAGAAAGTAAACAATAGCTCATCAATATGAAAATAGAAATGTAAACATAAAAGGCATACTGCAAGCACAAAAACATCCTCCATCTAAAAAAAAGAAAAAAAAAAAAACAGAAATGTGCAGCCCTGTGGAATGAAGTTCAGCATAATTGTATATATAATGTGCAAGGAAAAAATGAGAATAAAAATGTATTAGAAATGGCTATGAGATTATGATCTTTTTCGATGAAGAGTGGCAAGACAGTTTTGAAAATAAACAAGGATGCTAGTGTTGTGAGGTACATGAAGGTGAGAATGTAGATTTTAATACGCCCCACGGGATATGTTATCATTTTCATTCTCAACCAAAAAAAAAATTAAAAAACAAAATACTAAACAACAACAAAAACATCTCTTTCCTGACAGGAACAATCTCTTCCAAAATAACACCAATGTGAATCATCACTGAGAGGGTTGATGGATACTGACTTTCCCACTCAATCAGGATGTAGCAAAGATGATGGTTTGTGGTGACTCAAAGTATTTTACATTTATGACTAGGATATTTAGCTCATCCTCAGAGAAACTAACATCGAGTGAGACAGTAGCGTGACCTTCTATTGGTTATCTAAAGCATACGAGATATGCAAGGAATCATTATGTCTGCAGGACATACTATGACCGCAGAATAATAGTTTTAAAGTGCTAGGAACTTAAAAATGTCAGTCAGTAACCTGTAGTTCACCAAGTAACACATACAGAACTTCTATAGCACAGTGCTTCCCATCCTCCCACTGTGTCAGAGCCACTAAAGCGAATATTTTCCTGACGGCCTCTTGAGAATGCTCAGCTCCGTGCAGCCAAATCAGACAGTGTATTTGTCTAATCTGGCTGCTGCATGAAAGTCTGTGTATGTCAGGACTCGCGTGTATGTCTGGGAGTTGAGGCACAGCGTTGCTATGAGTGTGCATATGATCCCCCAGTTGCACATGCATTTATGAGGTCTGTCTGCATGTTTGAGTGTGTTGGTTTGTGTCTTGTGTGCGTATGTGTTTTTAAGTGTGCACTTGAATGTTTCTCACTGCCTCTGTGGATCTACGTCTCTAAGATTCTAATGCGCTGTCAGCTGGATTCCTCCCAGCTCATCATGGGCTGCACATTGGGTGTCAGTGTGAGTCTGACTCACTCTCATATGCTCTTCCCTGTGCTAATTTTTCAACTTGGCCGTGTCATGCTCACGTCCCACTCCACACACTCCATCTATCCATCTTTCTCTCTCCATCTGTGCTTTCAGACGTGGATCACTCGTGTGCTCTCTTTGTGAACGTAATTTTACCTCATGAAACATCTGTCTGAGATTTAGCTGTTTTTCCTTTCATCTCTCTCTCTACTCTATGTTTTGCATTCTCGCCATGCTGCAACTGCTGAACACCTTGGGAATACAGTCCCATACAAAATAGCTTTGAAATGACATACTCCATGCAAAACTAAACTACAAGCAAGACTTGCTAATATCACCAACTACTAACAGCAAATACATCAGAAACACATTCTTCTTTTTTTGGTTTTAGACAGTCAACTGAAGAATTGTGAAATATATATGAGCCGAATATTAACCCTCTTTTGACATTAAGGAACCACCGTAAATTGACGTGGTGACTTACTTCGTGCACACATCCCCTCAGTGCAGTTTTTGCTCTCCATCATGCTACCGCTGCAGTGCTTTCCTCCGTTCCTGGGAGGAGGAGCTTGGCATTCACGACTGCGCCAGTGGGTGCACTCTGTCCCACAGGCAGACCACTTTGCCCACTCTGTCCAGCCTCCATCCACTGAAATGAGACGCCACAGATTTTACTAACTTTTACAGCTAATCAACAGCTATGCCCATAACTCCAAGTAGGAGGGGATTTGTCATATAAACATATGTCATGATGCAAAAAGCATTCTGTGGCTCTTTTAAACAACTTTGGAGTCAGGGGCAAAGCAATCAGAAACAGACTGGCTCGTGAATGTAAATTGTAACACTGTGTTCCTGATGTAGATGACTTTTCATGATGAAATCAAAGTCGTTTCTTGACCAGATGCTGTTCTGTCATGATTTGCTAAAGTTTGAGTTTTGAGGAGTCTGTTTTTGTTGTATTTATTTATTTTACTCTATTACTTCCTGCGAATTAGCCCATTTGGGAAAATTCCTGATATTCCAGCGTTTCGTCATTTAAAAATGTTGCAGATAATGCAGAAGAGTATGTCATCTTCACCTGGGCACAGTGTGGTGCAGGTCACTCTCTGGAAGGGTGGGCCCTCACAGAAGGCTCCTCCATTCAGAGGGGCAGGATTGGTGCAGCTGCGGGTTCGTCGCTGCCAACCCCGCCCACACTGAGCATTGCACTCTGACCATTCGGTCCAAGAAGACCAACCTCCACTCACTGACAGAGAGACACACACAGATGGGCAATGTGAGTGAGTCTGGCATTATATTCCAAAGTCAAGTTAAACAGTAAAAAGAATATAGACATTTAAAACATCCATGCAGCCCTGCTATCACATACTAGTCAGCATACACTGATGAGTGATAGTAAGTGAAAAAGAATAAGCTGATTTAGACGTTTTGGTAATAAAAAAATCATTGGTTTTGAAAGACAAAGTTTTATCAGATGTGCATTGACTTATTGGTTTGATTTATTATAAAAATTATATTTATTATATACATAGATGTTTGCATTTAGGCACAGAGCTGATAAATAATTTTTTTTCATTTGCAAGTCACCTATTATCACTCACAATAGTGCATTGCTAAACTAGTTTGATGGATGATTTTGATGAGCCCAAATGAAAGAAAAAAGTAAACATGTTACCATAAACAATGAGAGTAGCGGTGCTGCTGCGTCTTTTGGCCACCACGTTACGAGCCACACAGGTGTAGTTTGCTGTGTCTGAGAGTCTGGCCTGTTTGATGATCAGATCATGATCAATAGTGATGAGGAAGTTTGAGTCCTGTGATGGATCTATGACATCCTCGTTTTTCAGCCAGTCGACCTGGAAAGTAGCGGGAAGACACACATACACACCAGTGAAATGAAAATTACTTTTCTGAATTCAGTATATAAACACTCACATGCTCTCTGTTAATTGAATTTTAAATTACAGATTTCCTTTTATTCTTTTGGCAGATATCTCTTAACACAAATCATTGTCTAAATAGGCAGGTGTGTATGCATAAACATGAGTCTGTTCACCACATGCAGACCCCTTCAGCAAACACTATAAACCTGCATGGCATGAATATTATGCCACCAAACACACTTCAGTGCTACATGTGGTACTGATCAGACACTGTCAATATTGGGTCATTCTTAGTTTACTCTGGAAAAACATCTTTTGTGGTTTCTTTTGGCAAAATCCATGCATCTATTATCAAAATGTATTTAAATGCTTTACAGTGGTTATATAAAATGATGCTTTATAGGATGTGTTTTTTTATGTCACATAATAACCATTTTCAATAAGCCATTAAAACAACGATACAGAGGAGAGAGGGGGTGAACATAAATATTTACTTGAGTAATAAAAGTCTACATTTTCTTAATGTTCTGCTTTTATAATATATTGCTGTACTAAACTTTATTTGAGAAATAAAACTATAGGATGTATTATCGAACAGATAGTGTATAAACATGACAACATGGATTTAAGCATCTTTTTTTGCTCTGTCACTTAAATAATTTCACTTCAGACCATTAAATGCTTTTCATGATGGTGCCACATAGACTCAAACTTTAGTGGTTTACCCTTTATTTTCCCCAGTTTATGCTTTATGTTGCTGCAGACTGTAGTGCATGAATTTGTATGACTGGCTATTGATTAATTACATTTTTGTTTTGTTATCTCCATAAAATACAAAAAAATGTAAATGTATTTGAACTATTTAACCATGAGTATGAAAATGGGGATAAGGAGGGAGAGATCTACCTCAGCAGCAGGCATACCCTCCGGAGGACGACACTGCAGCAGCACCTCCTGCTCGAGTCGCACCTCCCGCCCCAGCGGCTCCTGCTCAAAGTTCTTCCTCAGGTCTATGGGGGATGACACAGATGTAGTCAGCAGTTAGTGAAGGCTGCTCCATAACAGCTGAGTTAAATCCTGTTCATCTTAGTGACACATATGTACACACACAGCTGTGGCAAAGCCTCAAAAAATTTTTGTCCACTGTTGTTTTTTTGCTTCATAATCTCACTACTACAACATTTGCCTTTCTGCTGTCTTCATTCCTTCCTCTCAAAATTGAAATTTTAATGTCTCAATTCATTTTTTAAAATAAACTGAAATTCACTGTCTTGTACATAATCACATGCACACACCCGCGAACACACACACAGCCTTGATACTGACATGCAATGCGAACATAGGCACGGTTGCTCTTGGTGGTGCCAGCTGAGCTCCAGGCTACACACTGGCACCAGTAATCCTCCAGCCCAAACAACTCTTCTACCTGAGTCCTCGACACCGAGATGTCCACCTCCCTCACCACCAGACCTGTGTGGAGAGAGAAGGAGAGAGAGCGAGAGAGAGATTAGTGAGGCATATTTTTCACAGTGCATATAAATAATGCATTGGCTGCAGACCAAAGCACTTAATGTGCACATAAAACCCTATAGGAGCTAATGGATTATGTAGTTGAAAATGATGTTTGTAATTGAGTATGATGTTTATGTCTGTGAAATACAAGGTGATATTAGTTTGCGTGTGTATTTACAGTGCTCGTCTCTGTGGGTGTATGTGTGTAAGTATGACCTGTGATCTGGTCCAGGCTCTCTCGGGTGATGTGATCGTTCTGATTGACCCACTCTCCGTTACATTTGAAGTAGATCTGTGTGGCTGGTGATGCCCGGCACCGTAGCTGGACTGGCCGATTCTTCACAATGAAAGCGTCCTCTGGTTCCAGCAGGAATTCAGGGAGAGGTTCTGCTGGGGCTGATGGGAAAGAGTCGGGGAGGACCTCAGCCTCGCTGTAGTCACTGCTCTCTGAAACCCAGAACAGAGAAGTGGTTAGGATGACTTGTCATTTAATGGAAAGACCTGAGTTGACTGCCTGCTGGAGGAAAACTAGTGCAGAGCAGTGAGCCTCCATCAGCATTGGGACGGCTCCTCTCTGGCTGATCCTGCACTCTGACATGCCGACTGAAGAGGTAAGAAATAAAAATGACAAATCTGTCCCTTGGGGATCAATAAGTCATCACATACCTGGAAGGAGTATGTGTGTGTGACATGGCTTGACTTGAGTGTCTCAATCTAGCTTTAGGGCATGTGTGAACGAACGTGCCAGCACAGTTTTACTGTATGCATTAAGATTACCCTGTTAGTGTATTTCAAGAAGATGTTTAAGGTGCTGACAGTTTGCACTGTAAACAGAGGAGCACAGTGACATTTTCACCTCCTCTACTGCCAGTAATCTGGTAAATGCAGGCTTCCCGCTCTGGGCTTCCTACTCTGGCCTTTCCAGGAGGGCCAGAGCAAGAAGCCTGCATTGACTAGATTACTGGTCCATTCCTCGCAACTGGGGAGGAGTGCTGCTGACCTTCCACACATGTCCTGTTGATCACATATTATCCCTTGACATTTTCAATGTGACACATCCCTAATAGCAACGTTGCCAAGAGCTTCTCCTGGGTGGAGAGGCACTGTATCTGACCTCTTCCAGATAGTATATCAACACAGCAAAGTTGTTGGCTACTACAAGTTTTCACAGGAGTAGATAGAGTTGGGTGTCTGTACTGATAATTTTTTCTAGTGTACTAGTTTGTTTTTATTCCAAACACATTTGCTGTAGAGAAAGTAAAGCTCTTACGGAAAGTCTGTGATTTTGTCTGTAAATAAAACTAACTTGACTTGACAGTTTCAGAATATTATGATGGTGTATAATAATGGAATGACATAAACTGGCAAATACATCACATCACTTAACATTAATCTTTTTCCAGCTGTTAGTACTGGCATTGCACTGTGTGTCAGTCAAACTTTTCTGTTTACATGACTGCAGGGCTGCAGACTATGATGCAAGCTCAACCCTTGCCACAACTTATGTCTACCCATCAACTGGATGGTATGCTTGTGCACTCGGTGAGCAAAACACTGATGCAGAGGCAAACTGGAGAAGACCTTGTGACATAACACTTGCAAACAACCGGATTGCAGCAGACTGTCATGAACAATAACCTCAGATATACAAGTATACGGTACATGGCAAACAAATCCACACTGGCAAAAATATTGTCTCTTTTTAGACAAATGTATTTATGTCATCTAGTATCAAACTTCTGCCACCAGTTTCTGACTTTTTTCTGTTAAATCCAAGTTCTTATAAATGTTTAATGGATGTGTTGTTCTAAGAGATCATGTTTGGAGCCAAGGCCAGCAGCAATTCATTGGATTCAAAAGGCCATACCATTATCAGGTATGGGAATGGTGCAGTCTTGACCCAAATCTCCTCCACCATGAAATGGCCAATCAGGACAAAAGAGGATGAAGCAGCGTTGTCCACAGGTCATAGCCTTGCAGTGCTGTGGCCACAAAATAGACAGAAAGGGCAAAAGCTGCTTCAGGCCAAAAATCTATCCAGGACAGATCTGTCACCATATGTCTATCTCTGCCTGTCTCTAGTCTGTCTCTCTCACAAAGAGATTCTTGTTCTTCTCCACTTACGTATTCTACAAGGACCCTTCACCGGCTATATTTATTCACAAACCCATGACCCCAAACTCAACTCTCACCACTGCACGCTTCACACTATTCCCCAACCTGGACTGTGCAACAAAAGCAGATATGGACAATGCAACAGAGAAAAAAAGTCAGGAGAAGAAGTTTACAGGACAAACCTCAGGTAAAGTAGTTAACTGTTAATACCTGGCCAAACAGCTGCAATGTTGCTAGTTGTACACGTTGTAATATAAGGCACCTTTTTGACAGTTTAACTTTAAGTTGAGATAGTACAAAGCTTTGAGTGCATGCACACACAATATACATATAATATAATCTTTACTATTGTATTAACTTTCAGAAAGGACACTTATTTTTATTTATTTTCAGTTTAATATTTCTAATAGATTCACAGGTTGGTCATGCGGCAAACACTGAGGTTTTGAAGCAAATCTCATATATAACAATATCACAAAATCATACATGATTTTATGTAACTGCATTTGAATAATTTCTAAAGCTGATGCTTTTATATGTGTAATATCAGTCCTATGGTCTGTCTGATTATGTTTGCTTGCGTATGCAAACGTACTC
>OMLM01003112.1:84037-94456 GCA_900302695.1 Helostoma temminkii | reverse complement strand
TTATCATGACCTCACACACAGTATACAGAAACATCAACAAAACCAGTAAGTCCACCCCAGTCAGGGATTCCGGTAAGTCTGGAGACACACAGACAGTCAAATTACATGTCCTTCCCCAAAACACCCTCAATTGTCGCACCAAACAACAGTCTGAATCCCTGCTACCCTTTCATTTGTGATCCATCACATACTGGGCGCGGGACAAATTTACAGTTACTCTCTTGGAATTCTCAGAATATCAAGACAGTTTGCTGTTTAAACATTTCAGCTTAAGTCTGAGATATTGTCTTGTGGTACCACCATGTCATTATGTGTAAAGTCAAGGTGAAGACAACTGTAATTGTGAGATAAGCAGCTAAAGGGTGTCACAACATATGTGTTTTTATTACATACAGAATATGACAACCTGGGTCTACGGGGACAGGAAGCAGGCTGGATCAAACTTCCTTTACAAATTACATCAGACACTCTGAGCAGGTGATAATGAAGAAAGAGGGGCGTGTTGGAGGGTTAAAGAGCTGGAGAGAGAGAGAGCTAAACATCACTGCGGTAAGGAGGATGGATTAAAAATGAAAATCGCTCAATCTTTTCAAGCATCAAGAAGACAGAGGACAAGAGGAAGCGAAACAGAAATAGAGCTGGTCAGGGAGAGAAAGGACAAGAAAATGGGAGAGATGGAGGGGTCAGCACAGGTAACCTAACTAATGTAAGGCAATGGCAGAGGGAGAAGAGGAGGAGGAGGAGGCAGTGCAAAAAGAGATTAATGACAAGTCTGTAAGCTTTGCTTTAAGTGGGTTGGCATGTTACAGGGAAAAGAAGGAAAAAGAGAGGAAATGTGGATGGAAAGAGCAATGGAGAAAGACATGGAGAGAAACAGAAGCACTCCCTGGGTGCAGATCAAGTGCAACTCTTGATTGGTGTGAACGTGTGCAAGTGTGCGCGCACACTTGGAGCATTGGCTATGGTTGCTGCGATTGCCAGTGCTATTAGAGATGCCTGCTGCTGTAATGTGTTGTGACAGGGGCTGATTCTTGTGACTAACTGCTTTGGCAGGAGGGCTGCTCTTTCATGTTAATGAACAGATGAGGAGATGAGCCGGATTGACAGCGGATCGACAGGGCACGTACATGACTTCTCTCACACTTCCACACACCCCCACTCACAAATAGCTAGTTACTAAGCAAGTGTGAGAGATGTGACAACACACTGACAAAGTGCGATGACAAAAAATAAAATAAAAACAAATGTCCATATACGGACGCACGATCACACCCCACACGAACATAGAGGGGTTGGCGTCACTCTGTTCCTTCATTGCGTCCCCTTGCATCAGAGAAATCCCTGGATGTATGTAGTACACAACAACCAATATGCTGTGGGCTAGCATATGTGTGTGTGTCAGAGAGAGAGGGGCATATGACTTGTGAGCTTTGAAAATTTGAGAAAAAATTGTGACATGTACCATTCACTGGATGTTTGAATTGTTGAAAGTGTCATCTGTCATCATCATTAAAAAAGAACAAAACAAAAAATAGATAATGCTACATTCATCCATTGTTATCGGTTTAATGAATTAACAAGAGTATGAGAGTGGTAAGAGGAACTTTTTAAAAACAACTCTGACTTCAACAAGATATTTAAAAATGAAATAGCGAGAATAAGACAGGCAGTGAGTCAAGACAGACAGGTAGACAAGGAACAGAAAAGATTAGGACACTAATGGGCAAAAAATCCATGTTGGAGGAGATAGATGGTGAGAGGTGATGTGGCGATAGCAGGGGAGGACAAATGGAGAGGCACAAGACAGTGGTTAGATTCAATCTCCTCACCTCCTCTTGCAAGCAAAAGTAGCCCTGTGCAGAAGTCAAAGGCTGTTTGATCTTTTTCCTTCACTCTCTTTACATGTAGCCTCATTGTTCTCTCAAAATAAATTTCCATCTATGCCACAACACTCGCTCAAATCAGGTTAAAGGACAAATAAGAACAAATCAAAAATCCAGATCTACTCATCGACTTCGTTATCCTATTTATCCTAGTCGTTATTCTTTACATTTTCAAAAACTGGGGTTGATTGTATAGTTTTCATACACATACTTTGGTACTTTTGTTATTTTTTCAGCAAGCAAGAAAAAAAAAAAATCCCACAGGAAGTCAAACTTCAGAAGGAAATGTGCAGCTCAAGATAGGAAACGAAAACACACTATACTGTTTGACTGCCAGGTAATCTCAGCACAGTGCAGCACCAAAA
This sequence comes from Helostoma temminkii, assembly GCA_900302695.1. Classification (NCBI taxonomy): domain Eukaryota; kingdom Metazoa; phylum Chordata; class Actinopteri; order Anabantiformes; family Helostomatidae; genus Helostoma; species Helostoma temminkii. The sequence goes on along the minus strand of OMLM01003112.1, from coordinate 92,208 downwards.
CAAAAAAGTAATAACTAAAGCAAAAGCTTCTCACCGACTATCAGTTTAGGCCAGGCAAACTTTTCCATATCTGGCAATCTCTGCTGCTAACAGATTGTGAAACAGTGAGAACTGATAACTACGTATTGCACGAAGAGAATGGTAGCACCACTGCAAAGATACCTGCAACTTGAACAGCCTGCATGCATCTCTGCTCTACTCTAGAAATGTAAATCTTATTATGTTCAGGTCAAAATATTGTTTTTCCCCTGTGTGATGAGTCAGCATTTGCACATCAATCATTCATGAGGCGATGGTTGCTGTCTGATGTCAAAGTTTTCCGCTGCTGTTCGCTGCAGTTACGAGTCCTTGACCCTGGGACAGGACGGGGCCTGGGCTGGAATTTAAAAGAGGACATCCCACAGCCTCAGGCTGGAACCAGTATGACTGGACTGGCAGGAATGACTGTGATGGGTAGTAGTGATGAAGAGAGCATGATGAAATCCCCTTGGCATATACAAATAAAATAGGCGTCTGCGGCTTGTGCATAAGCTGAAAGAGGGAGCAATGGATGGATGAAAGGAAAGGCAGAGTGTCATCCACCAGACGCCCAGGGCAATCAAAACTGATGGTGACACTGAGTGGCCACAGTGTGTGACACCGTGACAATAATGATGAGAGACTCTTTCCTGATCTCTCTGGCTTCGTCACCCCCTGCGGGAGGCTTGTGCTTTGAGGCACACCCTTATTGTGTGTACTGCTTTGGCCTTGGTCAAACAGCATTTGCAGGCAGAGTCTTGTGAAAACCCTACTCATGTGGAACTCCCCAGAAAAGTGTGTAAATATACAAAAATAAAATGTGAGATGCGTGTTTCTTTTTTATTAAGTAGTTTAGTTATTTCACAAACTGAAGAAATGTATAGGGATTTTTTCAGGCTTGAACTCTAGCCAGAATGATCAAGATACATCCATGTTACATGTAGACTGCCAAAAATAGAATAGGAACAAGTGAAAGTAAAAGTTTCAGTACATTATCATTTATTTAAATGTTTAAGTCTATGCTATCAGATCTGTGGAGCTTCACCGCAGCACTGCAAGGCTTTGAGCTTAATCGAAACATGCCAACATACTCACAGAGGTAAAGTTAACATGCTGATATCTAGCATGTAAAATGTTTACCACAGTCACTATTTGTGTTTAACATGAAAAATGCTATGCCTAGTATTTTTCTCAGCTGCTCCAATGGAGGTGCTCAGTGGTCAGCAAACCAGACTGTGGGGATTTATCAGGCAGCTTCCAGGTGTGAATGTATGTATATGTGAGCAGGGCATCTTGGAAAGAGCTGCTTTTTGAAACTAAACTAATCTGAGAAATACAGGCATGTGCATGCTTTTTGTAGTGTTGGGTATATTTCTGCTTCTATACTTGCTTTTTTGTTTTTCTTAATTCTTAAATTCAAATAAAATAAATGTACAAAGATCCAAATCCAGATCCAAATTATTTGACATATTTCTGGTCTTTGTCTCTCTACCCTGGCCCTATGCCAGCGGAGAGAGGGGGCACATGGTGGTTCCAGTGGACAGCAGGGCATTAACTCATTGTCCCAGATTCTAATGGCCCTGGCCCACTGAACCTCTCACAAACCTGATGCCACCCAACAGTCACAACTCCTCCTCTGCACAGACTTCAACACTATATATTTCTATGACCTGTGTGGTCATGTATATTTTCAGTGTGGTCCTTTCTGTGCACACCTAGCTAGTCGATCAGTGCTCTACTTCTCTTCTCTCTCTCTCTCTCTCTCTCTGTCTTTACCCAGCTGAGCCATGGCAGCAGTGCTGGTTAAAAGGTCTATGTATCCCATTAGGATGATGAACAGGCCTTTCATCAGTACACTCCCTCCGGCCAGTCACTGACAGGAGCTTTACCTTGAGAAGCCTCTCAAACACATCGCTCGACATGAGACAGCACCCAGCAAAGAGGTCCCCAGGCAGTACACACACGCACTGACAAACACTCACAACTGCTCACTGACACAAATGCACGTGCACACACTGACTCTGAGCCGAGAAAAAAGGGAAGACTGCAATGTTTTCTTGCTAACTTTTCACTTTCAATCTCATATCCATTTTAACATTAGCCAATGCAGTTCAAAGAGAGTGCGAAGAGGGGAGACAAGAGGAGGCAAGAGAGGAAGAAAAGTCTTGACTAATTCTGACTTAGTACTCTGATCTATTTTTAATCACTGCTGCACAAGCACTAATAGTGTAACAACTATGCAGGGCTCTGTCCAGATGGGCGAAGTAATTTTTCAGGAGGGAGAGAGCAGGAGGAAGAAGACTGAAGAAGAATGCGAGGACAGAGGAGAAAAAAAAGAGACAAGAATAGAGAGCAAGAAGAAAAATATGGTGAGAAAGAATGTGACGTCAGAGAGCAAAAGACAGGGTGAGAGAGACAGAGATTTATGGAGACAGAGTGGGAAAGAGAACGGGAGACAGAGAAACCACATGGGCCAAGATGACCTGGATTCATAGGACCAGTATTGATTACTTAGGAATGAAAGGCTGAAGAAAGAGCACTGCTTAGTGTCTATATAAATGAACTCACCTGCAGTGACCAGGAAAGACAGAACTAGATGAATAAAAAAACACACAACTGTAATTTAAGTATCGTAGTTTGCTTTTACTTCAATCTGAAGTAAAGGAGGCTTGTTTGTTTAATCCACTACTACAGTATAACGGCTGATAGTCTTATGGATAACACACACAAATGCAGCATATGGGAGACTACATGATCTCATTTTATTCTGTGTGGGATTTATGGTGCAATCTATGGAATGTGTATACATGATGTATGGGGGTTTAAAACCACACAAACACACAGTGACCTACACAGCACAGAGGCCCATTTCCCCTTCAGAAGTCTGGATTATTGCAATTCTTGTAGATCAAATTCGTATAATCAATTTTGAGCCTAAAGAACTGATGTCACCCAAAAAGCACCATCAACAACACGTCTCTTCAGCTCCACATACACAAGCATTATGTTGTAACATGTGGTTGTGACACTTCTAATTCTAAACTTTCTATTTTCTTGTCATGACTCGGTTTAGCTTTTCGAATACTAATGGCTCAAAAAGCAACAACAGAGCATCTCGTGAATAGCCACACTGTGCTGGAAACTGTAAGAATAGAACTGCTTGACCCTCATATGGCTGCAGTCATTTGGGTCATTTGTGAAGCACAATGGCAGGCTGCAAACATAAAAGTGTTTATATCTTTCTCACAATTTACAATCTATTCAGCATGACTGACTTCACAACTTCTATTTTTCACAACAACAAAGAATGAGCCTTTGGTGCGTTCGAGAGTGCGGCGAGAGGATGTGCTGGAGAACGTATAGGTAGGTGAGTGGTGTCTAGGTGGCCAGAATACAGAAGCCCTTTGGGATTTTCAATGCCACTCCATTAGTATTATGAACAATATCGCACGCAACACAATAAGACTGGAGCTGTTTGAACAGTTAACACACTAGCACCACACCGTAAGGCAAACAGCAAGTGATTGACGTGAATGAATTTAGACACTGTGTACAGGTTCTCTGCAAATATGCATGAAGCAATTGATATGCTAGACACAACAGATTTATCAGTTTGACAGCAAGCTGAAGCCTGTTAATAACATTCAGGATTCATATTGAGGCTTCTGTTTTCATAGCTCACACTAGTGCCCTCACATTAACAGTTAACACTGAAAATTATCAAGCTTAAACTGTAGGTCAGAGATTACAGCCCTCTGTTAACTCCACATCCCAGCTTTCACTCGTCAATATTATGATGCGTGATGCTGCAGCATCCTGCTATACTGATAAAACCTGCATAAAAATCTGGGAACATGCCGATGAAAGGTCTCTCAGCTTGTGCCGCGACCTCACCTTTCAGTGACCTATGACCTATCATCTCCATCTGTGATTGCTGCCTCACAGGTGGCCCTTGATCCATAGAAAGAATGACTATTTTTCATGGATATCTAAATGGGTGGATACCCATGGGTAGCTAAGAAATCACAAACAATTTAATTGCTCAACACAAAGGCATTCTACTGTGTTTTCTCAGCATGAAATATTATAGTATACCCAGCAAAACTACTTTAAAAGTACAAGCATATGAATACACATTACACAGGCTCTAACATTTTAATGACTGGTGAGACACTGAAAGCAATCAGTGGAGCAAATAAAGGGGCAGGGGGGTGGGGGCCGGAGGAACTGAACGACACCAGAAAAACAAAGTGGATGGGGTGAAGCGAAGTTACCTGTGCACTTAAAGAGCGTGAAGATGAAAAAGAAAGTTAGCTGACCAGAAGAGGCAATTTTGGACAGCGTGAGATTCATTGTGCCGTCTTGTCTTAGACTCATCATGTTGTGAGGTGTTCCATATAACAAGTTGAGGAGATCAATAGCATCCATTTACTGAGGTGGGGCTCGTCTAATCATCTCGTACAGAAGAAGCTGTGACACACACCTCGGCCTCTGGAGGAGAACAGAGTAATGAAATGTACACTGCAGCCCGGTCAGTCTTCAAGTCCCCAACAGCTAGCACAAACACAGCCACCATGCCTCCTGTGTCTCACTTCCTTCATCTCTTCCATCACTATATGAGCAATAATCCCAGGCTTCATTTCATCTCTCGTTCTTAAGCACATGAACAGTCTCTCATATGTTTGGCTAAAGTTGCATATTGTGTGGTCCATCAAGAATCCGTGGAGTGTGAGCCACAGAGACCAAAATATCCACAGCACTCTGTTTCCCTCTCCAACTCATTGACTGAGCGCCTCAGGGTAACATCACAATAAGCTCTCCTTGTCCCTGCTCCCAAATGCAATTCTATAATTTATCTTAATTGAGAAAAGCAAGCAAGCAAAAGAAAGCACTGGAATGATATAGAGTGCAGGTCGTGAAGATCTGGGACTGAGGGACCTAGTGTATGTTTTCTGGCTGTGAAAGGTGAATGTAGTTACAAACTTGTTTGGCTCCAGCGAGTATGAAAGCAGCAGGGACAAATCATACAAGACACCACACGTACAAAGGAGTAGACTTTATATAATGATTTCCCGTCCTGTGGCTCAATTATTTGCATGTATTATATTCATATTAGGAATTGTTGTACTTTTGTTTAGATATTTATACAAATAATTAAGACAAACACGCAGACATTTAGACCCTCTCTGCTAATGAAGGACATGGAACGTATTTTTTTTTCTGCACTCAGTGTGATTTTTGTGCATATACTGTAATTTATTCAAGGGTTCTCTGGTTCAGATTCCCAGGCTTAGAGATGGAGGTAAAAGGCAGATGGTGTTTAAACACTATCTTGAAAATGCAAACTAAACACGACGTCTGAATATCAAAAATGCTGAATGACTTTCAAGCCAATATGGCAGCTCAAATACAGATGGAGCCCCAGCTTTAACTGCAGGCACAGACTTATTCTTCAGGTAATTTTATCCCCTGTATGCCTCTGAGACATTAAAGGAAAAACCCTAGTAGCTGGCTGGTCAAGGCAAATGTGTTTCATGTTACCGTTAAACATTTATGAATAAGAATATCCCTGCTGTTATAGTATAAGATCAGTGTTAAGATCAATCTGCTGTTAAGATCAATGCAGAACGAACGCATCAAAGAAGGATGTCTACATCAGTTGCCTTTGTGCTGAACATGTACCTCTACAGCTTTATTAGAGGGTGCATGTTTTTAGAAGATACTACAGTACTGAATCATTTGTGTTTGCTTTTATTTTTTCATCCGCTTTCCATAGCGTGTGCTATCTAGGGCAGTGGTCAGCAGTTTTAATCAATTTTCCAAACACATGAGCACTACAGCAGTCAGGAAATCCCAGCAGGACAGTAGGGAATGGACATAGCAATAATAATAACACAAAATCTAATCTGAATTATGCTCTAAAGAGATTAGGTCAGAATAATCCCCAGAATAAACACACACTGGGAGGAGGGGAGGTCGTTTATGATAAAATGCAAGGGGGAGAAAGGCATCACCTCTGTGTGGATGTTTTTATTTGTGGTGGTGGGATTTGTGTAAAGTTATGTTTGATTTGGGTGTAAGAGTTTTGATGGTGTTATTCTGGGAAAGCAGAGTAAGTCTGAGGCTCAGAAAATGTCTATTATTAAAGTACAATAAAATGCTTCCTAGTGCCTGCACAGACAAAGCCTCAGTGTGATGAATTCAAATTGAGTAAACTCATTTCCAAATGGGATCCAGATTTATTAAAACATATTGCCAAGTTAGATTAAGACTTTATACCCATTTTCCATTTTTGAGTGGATATATATAGAGCCTCCCATCGGTCTTCTTAAAGGAAGAAAAACACCGATAACACATATAAATGTGTTTTTATTTTATGGTTGTTCTCTGATAATCGAATGCAAAATATACATCTTAGCGTCACTGATTTCACCATAGCAAGAAGTACAGAGCGACACTCAAATGAAACCTAAGCAACAGGTTCCACATAATTGACTTAAGTCAGCGTCTCGCCCTATGTCCACTGTGCTAAGCTAAGTCAACTGCCTGCTGGCTTTTTGCTTTATATTAGTATACAGATTTGACAGTGGTATGGATCTTCTCACGTAACTGTCCACATGAAAACATTTTCCATTGCTGTAACACCAACCAACAGAAGCCATGCTGTTTAATGTTTACAGCTGCAAACTGTGATTTTGGTTAATTTGCTCCATTAACTGCAGGGTCTCTGTTGTGGCTTCCTCTGTGCTGACTCTGTGTGGAAAGGGTTCAGGGATCAGAGTGAACAGGGCCCAGGCAGACCCCGAGGTCACCGTCTGCTTTGACGTTGAGCAGGCTATTGTCCAGCAGCTGCGTGACCGAACCACTCCAAGTCTATTCAGAGTCTATTCAGCAGCTTCAGCTAAGTGCAATAGAAGACTGTGCTCTATTGTCTGACACCAACTCTGTTTGAGCTGCACCAGAACGCTCACTTCATCTCCCAGTGAGTTCAGAGAAACAGTTAAGTCTCCATGAATAGGGGCGGATTTACACAAGTAAAAAGACACGTTAAACACAATCAGGCTGACTCCAGCTCTCAAACAGAGAGCTGCGTGACCTCAGTGACCAGAATGCCAAACCACACTGTACAACCTCTGTTTGCTTTCCTTACTCGTACATTTGGATACAGAAAAATGACACTAAAGGATAAGAGGAAAAAAGAAAAATCACTTTTCATCACTTGGCGTATTTCTGTAAGCATGTCTTGTTAGTTCTGTTTGCAAGAAGAAGAAAGAAATCACAACAAAACATTATACTGCAAAAATATACAGGACTAATGACATTGCTAGCAAGTTAGCTCTTCCCTGCTATTTGCTAACTATATGATCATGCACACAAAATTGCCATATCACACTCAGTAAAAAGCCATCTGGAGGCATCAGCACTTCTATGAGCAGAATTAAGTCAGAGTGCATTGACTTTCATGTTTAAAGTTCCCCCAAAGAGCCCCATTATTACCTTCCAAGAATGCAAATGTGCTTTGGGCCAATTAGAGGTCGGGCCAATACCAATGTAAGCCCATAAAAACCCACCCTTCCATAATCATTCAGCAATATGACTCACGGGTAAGATTGGAACACCGGCCTGTAAATGTGTCATGATTATGAGTCTGTGCTTAAAATGAATGGAGGAGTTGTGTATTTCATTCCCACGGCTCTGGAGCATAGCCATGCATATGTTAGTGTCAGTGTTCCTAATGAAATAAATAGACTTGTGATAGTACTTATTAGGCTTCCCTAAGTGGCAGGTAAAGACAAGGGCCCTGTGGTGCATCAAAGCCAGTTAAATGTCTCTTGTTAGATCTCCCCCTATCAAGGGGTATTATGGGGGAGAGGGGTTTGCTTTTTTGTTTGTGGAAACAGACACCCTCATCCAGGATGTCTCTGTGTAATTACACGCCACAGAAGACCTTCATTCCTCTCCTCTTCACAGAGAGAGATGAAAGACAAGAGAGACAGAGGCATGTAATCGCTCCTCTGACTGAAAGAGGGAGAGAGGAGGTGAGGGACACAGAGAATAGAAGGACAAAAGGATTGTGAGTGGTGGTGGGGTTTTAATAAACCTCTTCTGTCTCTTGTTTACAGAGTTTCTCCTACCTCTCCTGACCCCCCCCA
>OMLM01003112.1:16617-84017 GCA_900302695.1 Helostoma temminkii | reverse complement strand
CCCCCCACACACACCCGCCACTCATACACACACAAACACACAAACGCACAGTCTCCTTTTGACTGAGGCTTTCATTATTCTCAGAGTTGCCTGTTCTTCGCCTCAGGACAGATGTGTAAATTGTTTTGCTAATGTAAGTCTCACCGCTGAGGGCTTTAGTGGAAAGGAGATTTACACACTCCACACCACTGTATAACTGTCACTCACATACTCACACTCAGAGGAGCATAAAGAGGGACCCCATGAGCCACAGAATCTTAGCATACACACTCAACACATCATACAAGCATATGTAGGCATGTGTCCACACATACATACACTCTGGTACTGGACCATGTAAATGTTCTGTTCTTTAGGGTCCTAGTCTATATCTAACTGAAAATCTCACAAAGGGCTTAAGAGCATCAGTGAAGTTACAATCTGTTGCTGCTCCAATGTAAACTCCAGTATTTTTTTTATTACAAGCTTTACTTAATCTCAGTGGGCAGAGTCAAAACAAAAAAGTATGTAATGATCTCCTTCTGCTTTTGAAGCTATATTGGCAATCCAGGGAATCTTTGTGTTGTTTTTAATATTTTAGTATTGAGTCATACCCTTACTTTCCTTACAGATGTTACTTGATTGAACAACTGTGATTCTGATAAATGATTAATCACTTAAAGAAATAGTTAGACATTTTTGGAAAAATGCTTTCTCTGTAACACATTTGTTTTTGAAGTTGGATGAAAAGATCAATGAATGCAAAATATGAAGTGCTGACAAATTCCAGCACTCCTAAAGTTCACTAAACCCCAGTTTTTAAGATACAAAAATCAATGCATGCAGGTGACACGCTATGGTTTTTACAGGTGGTTTTGTGCTTTTGCTTATACTTAGCTAAGCTAATGCTGCTGACATACTCTACGTCCCTACTGAGCATGCATGGCACTGGGTGACTAACTGCTCCTTTATCTGTCAGTCTAAAGGTGCCGAGGCCTCTGAGGGGCTCCAAACAACCCATCTGCCCTGGAATCTGCCAGTCCGTCTGTCTGTCTGGCTCTCCACAGGTATGACTGTCTGTCCCTGCGTGATCCATGTTCTTTTTATTAAGCTGTGGAAGAGGAGGGCAGGAGCTGGCTGCAGCGTGAAGGTTGAAGCTATAGACAGAGAGACAGTGCTCAGTGTTTAATGACCCACTATAACTATACCTATTCATCTACCCCGACAGAGCAGTGAAATGCCATGAAAATGGTCCTCTGCTGCTGATACTGCATCAGGCCTAATCATAACTTTTGTATGATTACATGAAACATGTTTCCCCTGCTGTTTTTTGTGTACAAAAACAAAGAATGCAAAAAATGCTTCAACACAAATGTCATTAATCTCCAATAAGCTTAATATAAAAGAGTAAATAGTGGCACATAAACCAATCAAACAGAAACTTCAAAGTCGTCTATCTGTCATCAATAAACATATGTTTTGCTTGTTTGAGGTGCTTTCTCTACTTCCTGTACCTAAACACACACAAACATATGCACATGGGTAACGCGAGCACACATGCACACGCACACACACAGTATGTCTTGTTACTGAGAGGATTGGAGACAAGTGAAGCTGAGCAGCAGCAGCGGCAGAGTCAGTGCAGAGACACCCAGAGTTAATGAACCCTCACCAGTCAGCATGCCTGTCCATCTGCTTTCATAATCCCCATAAACAGCATGCCATGGGGGCTGTCCAACCACACAGCCACACTCACGCGCATGTGCACGCACACACACACGCATACATGCACCATCTTAAAGATACTATTTGAAAACTGAGGGCTGGACATGGCTGTACATGTGTGTGTGCATCTTCTGGTGTTGCTGGGAGGGGAGTCTCGGTGCTGATGTGCCCATTTTAATGCCTGTGTGCCTTAGCTCAGCTCACCAGCTAATCTAAGTGGAGTGGAGAGGTGAGGAGAGGTGAGTATGAGGTCGGCAGTTGAGCCCATCTGGTCAGCAGCAGGTAAGAGGCTTGAAACACATACCCGCTGACACACTTGATGCGTGTGAGCTCATACACTTAAATCTAACCTTAATTACATGCAGGTACATCTGCCACATTAGACCAGACTTTTGTACTTCACACATGGTGCTCATTTAAAAAGATTCCTGACTCTTCAGTCGCTGATGCCTGGTGGCATTTGTAGCATACACTGTGTGCACCTGGCATGGTGAATGCACCAGGAGAATATACCGGGTTTCCCCTTGAGCAATCAAAACGACTGCCAGAGCGAGAGATATGGGTGTGTACAAGAGCTGTGTGCTGATTGAGACTGGGAGCGTGACCCTACTGTGACCCATGCAGAAAAGGGAGTAATACCTAAGTAATACGGCTGGCTTCCCATCAGCGTACACACTCACACCAAGCACACAAACCAAGAGGAGGCTGTCAGCCCTTGATTAAGACCTGCATCGAAGACGAGGACCAAATCTTTACTGTGAGGCTCCCAGTCAAAGCCTCTGGAGGAGAAATAAGAACTAAGTCCTGGGGCTGAAGACGGGTGGAGGAATTAAAGTGTGGATGAGTGCAGATCTCATTCTTTCACTCTTCCCTTTGCTGTGGTTGTGATCCAAGAGTGTCTAAGTAGAAACAGGGATTATTGCCCCTGCTGTGTGTGTTTATATGTGTCTGCATATGTTTTCACAATGAATCTAGACAGTGCATAGCACAATCTTTAAAGCTCAACCCGAAGAGAGGAAAGGACAACAGAGACAAGGAAAGGAGAGACGAAGAAAGAAAAGGAAACGAAAAAACAAAGTAAAGAACAGAACAGGGGCATTGAGCTTAAGGAATAAACTTGAGTGCTTTAACTGCACACACAAGTCGCTACATTAAATAACACAGCAGCGCACTGACATGCAGCCAATCACAAAAAACAAGCCCCGGCTCCCACCTACTGTACTCAGAAAAATACATTCATTCAACACCATTTGCCTTGATGTTGGGTGAGAAAAGAATTCTATATATGAAAGTCCCGTTGATTGCATTGCTGCCTGGCATGCCGACAGAAGGACACAGGATCATTTCCGTTCCTTTTCCACTCAGATATGCATACGTAAGCTTAATACACCCATCTCTCTCGGGAGGTCTGTGTGTCATTCCCCTACTTTAGACACACCAGCTGCTCAGTGTGTGCTCCTCAGTGTTCAGAGCCCCTTCCCACCTCACACAAGCCCCACGGTGGCACCCACATCCACTTACACGCAGACATGACAAACCTCCCCTCACTCCTCTCCTTTACCTACCATGACAACCCAAACACCCCCACCCTCCCACATTCATGCGCACCCTCAGGGCAGATGGGACCCTAATAAGCATTACACTCAGAGAAAAGGGATTCTTCACAGTGCCTTCTGAAGAGCAATTCCCAACCCCTGTCAGAGAGCTAGCCAGAAAAAAAAAAGATGGATTGAGTGAGATATGGATGACAGAGGTTGGTATGTGTGAGACTATAAAGCTATAAATACGCCTGATGAGACGTTCAAGAGATTAAAGGAAGAAGAAGGGGAAATGGGGACAAGCAAAGGCAATTTATTAATGTGGATGTGGGGAGGGATAACACTAACTGCCATTGGTTTCTCTAATGCAGCACATTTCCCCGTTTGATGAAAAGTGTATTATTAACATACTTTAAGCACAATGTTCCTCTAGTTAGCCAAGCCCACATGACACACTCAGATGCAAACAGACACAAACACAAGCTTTAACAGATTGGCTTAGGTCTAAGCTCTGAGAGGACTTGGCTCAACTGCCTTTTCAAGACAAAACTGCCTCTGCTAAGAAGATGAGGGGAATCTACATGGTCTGAAAAAAAAAGAAAAAAAATATTTTTTACATAAGAACACAGCACAGCCAATCAAGTGCTGACTCTGCCTCTGATCTATGGACCTCAGTGTAACCACTTCTACCAAGTGTGTGTAAATGCATGTGTCTAACTTGGGGCAAGGGGGTTATTCAGGATCTGGCTTGACCCCCTGTAGTGTATCCTGATCCTATTGGTCACGATTCTCAGAGTACCGCTGAGATCTTAAATGAAAATTCCTGCACTCACTCAGTCACTCCTCCTAAGTAACACAGCAGGTCTTCCACCATTATACGCATAAATGCTACCTCTTCACCAGGATGTGGCTGCATTTTGCATATGTCAAGGTGTGTGTGTGTGTGTGTGTGTGTGTTCTGCCCCCCCTTTACCCAACACAAAGAGGCAGAAAAAACTGTGTGGAGTCTCCTATTCATCTAAAGCACAATGGAACCCCACAGAGGTTTTCTTCCTGTTTCCCTGTTTGCCCCACCCATCTCCCCCAACAGGGCAGCACGGAGGGGCAGGGGTACCCTGTCATACCGGCCCGGCAGCAACTTTAGCTCCCATCTGCTACCGAAACTCTCCCCCTCCTCCTCTCCCATTCCATCATCCATCCACCCCCCTCTCTCACTCTGGTCTCAACATTTTTATTCCACTCATTTCTACTTAAAGACCTGTGTTAAATTCTTTAGTTTTATGTAGGAGCATCACCTGTCTTGGGCAAAATAAAATTAATTTTCTGTTTATTATTAAAAAAAATGTTTGGCCCTGAGATAAACAGCTTAGTCAAACACATTTTAAAATTTATGAAATAATGTCAATGGCTTTAAATGTTTGAATAAACCTGAAACATTCTTGCATCTCATCACTGCTTCAAATGAAGGCACACAGGTAGCGCAGACCATCTGGTAGGGGATTAAAAAAGGCATTTTACTAGAAACTAGGAAGACATTACATGAAATATTTAGAAAGTTTCACTTGATAATAATTATGTACAACATTTCGTAGACTTTTTAAATAACACACAGTTTGAATTAGCTGGCAGGCTGTCCAATATTGATTAAACCATTATTACTCCAGCTTCTAAATGCTCTGAGAACATATTGTCTTAGGAGAAGAAATGGCATGTGCTTAAAACTATATTCATCTCAAGACTGCCAATCTCTGTTCTCTCAGTAATTCCTCCTTCCATTCTCAATAGTTAGCTCACTCCTCCATTTACCTTGCCGTCTGGCCCTCCTACAGAGCCTTTTCCTGCAGATTTATGGCCCGGTCTAACATGCACAGTATTGGTAAAGCATTAAATATGTCTACTCTTAATACTGTGAGCTCTCTCCATCGATAAGAGCCTTAATAAAAACATCCCTCTAGTGGATTTGTGTCTCTTTTTCACTTTGCTCACCCCGCCTCTCGCCTCAACAATATGCTTCTCCTGTAACCACAGTTTCTCCAGCTGCTTTGCTAGCTTTATCCTGGTCCTGCTGCACATCGCTTATCTTCCTCTTATTCTTTTCCACCTACTTCTCCCCGTACTCACCACCTCATTTTCTGGCCTGTGCCAGAGGTTTAATGATGCTTGAATGCCACTGCTGTAGAGTTTTCTTCTTTGCTCTTTTCTCATAAAGGATATTTAAAAGCCATGCCCTGAGATCAATCTATCTCAATGTGTCTCTCACAGATTCATTTCTCTTCTATCTCCTCATTCTGTTTTTTCCTCTTCAGTTTCAGATGGATAACATTACCCTGTGTAACCTCTCTCCTTGTTTAGTTCACACAGATCCTCTGCAACATCCCCCGGCTGGAAGTGGCACACTTGCTCAAACTGCCACTCTTTTATCTAGTCTATAAATGCCTATTGGTACCCTAAAATCCTTCACTACCCCCTGCAGCCATCCGGGTCAGTTACGCCAATGAGAGCTGAGCAGCTGCTCCCCTCCTACTTTTTTCTCCTTTGCTGTCTCTAATGTCAAGAATTTAAGCATTATAAGCACATTTTAAATATTAACAAAGACCACTTTGCACATATGAATAATGCAGAGGAGAGGGCAGTGGCTGGCCAGCGATCCCATCCCCTGCCGCCTGATGGTCATAAAACTAATGCACTGCTCCGGGACAGAATGTGGCCTGGTCTGGTCTGCCAGCAGGACATGCCCAACGAACTAGTTTGGCCTATGGCCTTGTCCAAAGAGAGCTGACTGTCTGTTTATTTATCACACTGCCCAACCACCTGTCCAATTCTGTGCAGATGCAACAGCCTGGCAGCATTTTTGTTATGACTACATGTTTCAGAAACACTTTAATCTAATCTGACATCTCAATCTGTTGAGCATCTTTGAAGCCAAATCTACTTCAGTGTTTGTTTGAGGTTAGCTTTGTTGTCATGTTCCTCTCTTTTCATGCACTCAAAAATTGTAGAATTCTTTTGACCAATGTGTAAAGCAAAGCAACAAATATTTCAGTAGCCTTTTACTTGCTCACATATAATATTGAAGAACGCGAGTCTTCTTGCAGCCTCTGCACTGATTTTCACAAGCAAAAGGGATTCCACACTTAACACAAATGAGACAGCACATCCTAGAGTGTCACTATTCATGCAGCCTTCCATGGGAGTGTCTGACATGCCACGCTCCCTGACTCTGAACATTCGACTGCCGCGTCGCTATCCTCACTCTCACCCTCATCCTGTCTTGACCTCCATGTCTGGACACTGCCCTCCTTGCCCTCCCCCCTATGTCAGAGCTTACGAGGCACCTGATCATCTCCACGTAATCCTGACGTGTCACAGAAAGTGCTTAAACACATGTATGCTGTGTGTCAGTTTTCTAATGCAGACGAAGTCATTAATAATGACACATGGAGAGAGAGCCTCTGGACAGCAGGGTAGTTATTCCAGACAAGTGTTCCTGGCAGTCTGGGTAATTAATGTGCATGTCAACACAGAAAGAGAAGCAACAATGCAGAAGTGTGAGCTCAGCACATCAACAATACAGGCAGAGAGAGAGAGAGACAGGAGGGATTTAAGAGTGGTGGCAGAGGAAAGGTATACCCACAATGAGAGAAAAGATAAACGTCTGCCCTATCATGCATTCCCTAAATATATCTTTGCCTTCCTCTCTCCCAGAGAGAAACTTTACTGGGGCACACTGAGCTATTGTACCATGATGTCCCCCTCCTCCTGGCACTGCTCCCCTAACAGGACCTCACTGAAATCCTGTTCATATCGACATTTCTCATTTCTCATGCAAGGATTTCAGAACGGTCCACAATTTTAATAAACGTAAGCTGCTTTTCTGCTCCGCCTGTTCAGGGAATAATACACACACAAGGACCCTGGGAGGTACGGCAGGGGCTCTTACTCGCATTCAAAGAAATAGACACAGAGCTGGACAGACAGTGTGCTCTCCAAAAGATCACTGCTATCATTAAGCAAAAACCTCTTCACTACAGGGTCAGATTTATTTCTTAGAGTGGTCTTTTAGAAAAGGCAACTCATTGTTCTGCACATTGTTCTTTTGTCTACGGTAAAGCAAACTTAATCCAAAATCCTCAAAATTTCTGCCTTGTATTTCAATCTAATCTCTCACAGTGAAGGGAGCAAATGTCTAGATTTGCCCACCACCAAGCTACACGGAGAGAAATCATTCATATAATACAGGAGATGGGCAGTATCACCTTGGTGTTCAGGTCATGTGTCATCACCTCACCAACAGTGACCTGCCCTGTGCCAGGAGATTTCATCTCCATGAGAGCTGTCTGCAGTCTTTAATGGCATTAACATTGGACAACTCACGGCTAAGTCTTCCCTGAACAAATCCTACTATGTTTATACTGCAATCCTACGTCTAATAAAATAATGATTAAAAAGCTATAAATGGTTTATAATCTACTGAGTGAGTTCAGAATTTCTAAAACTACTTGTACACTCGCGCTTAAAACAAGCGTCACTAAATTTAGATGCTGTATCTCAATGAGAAAAAAAATATGAAACGAATCTCTTTCCCCGAAGCACTTCAAGTGAGCTGTCTTACTTTTCACAAGGCTTTGCCTTTTCTTTTTGGAGAGGCCAAGAAGACATGGAGCAAAACCTTAATTACTCCCTGCGCACCAGGGGAGTTTGATTTTTCCGCTCCAAGTAGAAAAGAGATCTCTGAGCTCAGGACTAGTGTAGGCTGAAGACTTTGCTGTGGGGAAAAGTGCCTGTCAGCAGGCTAGCCCAGACCCCCTGCACTGTGAGGTCTGTTGTAGATTTAAATGTACATGGAAACTAGTATTTAAATGATCATGAATATAAAAAGTAGTCTTTTAATCTAAATCTAAAAAGTCTTTAATCAATTTGTTCACAATAAATTATTAAAAACAAGCAAGAGCAAGTGTGTGTGCACGTGTGTGTGCCTTTTTTATACATTTGTGTCATGTAACATATGAAGATGTGAACAACATACGAACATGTATTACAATCCAAACTTATCTATAAACTCACCAGCGCCAGGCACAACACATCCCCCGAGCAGCAGCAGAAGAACCAGAGGACGGAGACCTTGGTCACGCAGCATCCGAACAGAGAGCATCTTTTCCGGCTACGCTGTTGCGAAACGTCCCGGTTTGTCCACACAGCGTAGCCTGCTGTGTTTCCGCCACACTAAGTCGTTCTCGTCCAACAAAGTCTTTACCCTCGAAAGAATGAAACACCAACGAGTCCAGAAGTTGGATGTCGTTGTAGTAAATAGTTACTCTTGGCTGTTGACGCAAAAAGACCGCAAAGCTCAAAACACATCCATCGCCAAGCAGCTTGTGAATGTCTGAGAAACGCTGAAAGGGTGTAATTTCCCTCCGCAATCAAAGTTTAAGCAGGTCCGCAGATATCACACTCTGTGAATGTAGAGAAACTGTTTGTCAAGTCTACTCCTGGTGGATTTCATTTTCAGTTCCACTCGGCTTGACTGGGGTGCCACAAAAGTCACACAAAAGTTTGACGCATCGCCGCTCTGAATGGAGATGTTAAACTAGACAAGAGTCCGACTCCCAGGAAAAAGAAACTTGGTTTGCAAGCGTTAAAAATAAGGACCACAAGATGATGCTCACTGCAGACTGGACTCCCGAGTCTGTTCTGGACGCCTGGATGTCCCGCCTCGTCTCCGTTCGCAAGGTGTAAACAAGAACACGGGGATCAGCGCGGAGTACAATGCCAGCCTCAGGACTACCAGTCCCCGCCTGGCCAATCACATACCACCTTCCTCCTCCTCTCAGAGTGAAGGCTGAACGAGTGAAGGTAAACTAGGAGCAAGCGAGGAGGAAATAGATGGGTGGGGAGAGATAGAAAACACGGACCCTAGAGCGCACGGCACCGTTCTGGATTCAGAAGCACCAATGATATACAGCAGAGTCTATCTATCTATCTATCTATCTATCTATCTATCTATCTATCTATCTATCTATCTATCTTGTTATAAAATAAAACCAAACCTTCCCCGCCCTACCCAACACGAACAGTCTGTGGAGCACCAGAGTTGGTTTATGAGACCTCATTATGTTCTGTCAATCCATCCTTTCCACATCTCATGGCCATATTTTACTCCCGGTGGCCACAAGAGAGCACCCTTTCATAAATGACCCAATGAGGCCGAAAACTGACTGGATCTTCTGCAGCAATCTTCATAATGAATGTCGTTTCCTCTGTGACTGGATGGTGCTGATGGTGTTTGGTGAGTAGACATCACAGGGGCCATGGTGAAGAACTGAACATGACTTTGGAGGTTGGGCACTGTAATGAGGATAATTTTTCAAACCACTAATTGAGAAAGTGCAACTGAAGACATGTTATCTTGGTAAGCAAGTATTTTATTTTGAAACCTGACCAAGCTCTTAGACCTGTCATTTGAAATACTGAATTCACTTAATGTGTTTTTTCAGGTGACCCCTCCTTTCTGTCTTTTCAGCCACAGAGAGTTATGCTAATCACCTATAGTCTTTCCAGTTTATAAAAACATCACTTACTGTGTATCTCACATAAGATACTGTACACAGCACTGGACTTAAGAGCAACAAATCTGCATGAACAGTTTCAGTAACTGGACACGTTTTACACGTGGGTGACAAATTAAAAAACAGAAGAAATTAGTGGAGAATCATAAGAAGTGCACATACTTCCATATGAGCACTTAGAGAGTTAGATGAGTATAAAAAATTATGTAAATAATAAATAAACACATATGGGAGGTTTTTGTTTCTCTACCACTATCATCAAAATACTGAATGAAGGAATATCTTTTGGAGAAATTGTGCTCAAGTTCTGCAGATTCTGAGCATCCAGGCTGAGGAGTATATCCATTTATTTTGTCACCCGTGTGCTATATAATTTGATGATAAAGAGAATAAAACAGGCATTTATTTCTATGAAAATGTCACAGATGATTACTTCCTCTCATCCTCCAACAGCACTCCCAATGGGCAGTATCACTCTCATACTGAGTTCATCCTTCTCTCCTTCTTTTGCTGAGTCACTTTATTGGTCATTGAGGGAGAAGGTTTATCCTTGCATGAATTGCACATTGCATAAACATTTAAGAGTAAAATGGTCACATTTAAATAAGATACTGAAAAGTAAAACACAGTGAGGCCCAGAGTTTCAAGCATGGGGTGAGGCAGACAGAAACTCATGCTGCTGAGTCGAAAGCGAGGCCCTTTTCCAAGATGTGACAGTATCTGGCAACAGAACTGCTTTCCTATACTTCGCAAATCCACCTTCAAAGGTCGTAATCCATCTGGACATATGATGACTCCCAGTGCCACTTTCCTCTGACTACAATTATCCCACGCTGTTTCGTGGAGCGTAGAATACACTGTGGATTATTTATTTCTTTTCAAAGTCTATATTGTGACTGGTGAGAGATGCATGTGAGAGTGGTGGGAGGAGAGCGACAGAGACGGTGAGAGCGAGAGAGGTTATGCGTGAAATGGAGTTCACAGGTTGTGCTTGAGACAGATTTGCCTCGTGGAGCTGCAAATTCATTTTCTGTTTACATGTCTATGCATGTCGTGCTTTCTGATTGTGTTTCTCAACCAATTGTGTCTGCTTTGTTCAACATTATAGTATCCTGAATATACAGTTAAAACATCATCCCATCCATGTTCCAATCTTGTCAACAGCAATGACTTGGAACATTTTGGAGTGATGATGAGCTTGTTCATCAGTTTTACATGACTGACTTTGGTGACACATCTACCTTGATGAGGTCATACAGCATGTTAACACGTTGCAAGTTCTAATTAGACATTCTGCCCTCTCTTCCCCATCCCCAACACATACTGCATCCTCAATTATTACTGAAATGATGACAATGTTGAGCTTGCCAAAAGTTATTATTTTGTTCTGCCCTTTGCTAAGACTAATTGAAGATATAAGTCAAGGGCACCCAATGGAAAGCTCGGGGAAAGGAGAGGCATAATCGAGTGGGATGGAACTCATATGCTGTGCACCATACAGAGGAAGCGACAATGAGAAAGCTAGGGCTATTATTAAGGCATAATAGGTTATCCGCCAAGGACTGTTTGGCACGGCTGACTCTCTGTTGCTTTGTGTTGTAGGGTTGACATAAAAAGGATCAAACTGCCTATCTCTGTAAAACAGAGGGGGTCTAAAAATAGGAGACATGCTCTAGAAGTTTCTGTGGAGCTAATTGAATATTATTTTCAGGAATGATTAAGTTGACCTATCCAGTAGACTAATTATTTCTTGCAGGCCAGAGGAGAACTTGTTTAATAGATTTCAGTAACATTGAATAAGGCAAAATAAAGCAACCAATCTGCAGGCGTTCTGCTGACCAAGAAAACATCATCCATGGAAAAATGAATAATACCCATCATTACAGTTTGGCTTGGGGGATGATCACAGAATCACAGTATCTTGCTGGTGTCCTCTGTTAGTTTCTTTGGAATGTGTTCGGTGTTTTATGTGAAAGTTTTCACAAGGCAGAAAAGGAGGTGACTGAAATTTCCAAACATATCTTTTCTCGAAGTCATGTTCTTGTTACTCCAGATCTGAATAGGAAAGTCAAACATACATTGTCTCAAATACTATGAAGTACATTTTAATATACTTGTACTTTGCTTAAAATTTTATACTTCAAAATTACTTTTTTTCAGTTCATTAGACGAGGAAACTGCGTCCTTTTGGCTATGCTGAATTTATGCCTGGTTATGTGCCACTTAATATTTTACATAAATACTGTGTGTGTATCTAATACAATATTATGAATTGTCTGCTGCAGTATTAAAAAGTTATTTATATCTGAATCATCAAAAAGAACACAATGATATAACAGTACATATATAAAGATAACAGCAGTACTGCTGTGTTTTTGACCGAAGTAAGGGATCTGAATCCATCAGCCACTACTGCTCTTAATAATCCACAGGCCAAACACTGAAAACTGTTCATTAATAAGTGTTCAAAGATTAAATTATGGACCACTCTAAGTTTCCTTTACAGATATTTTTACAGCTTTGTTCAGAGAAATATACTGGCCAATATTCAGCTATTCATGATTTGACCTTGTGATTGTAGGATTGTAATGGCAATGGATCTAAATACTGTATGTTTCCATAGCTGTCTATGGCTATGTTTGTGTATGTATGTGTGTGTCCCTGTCAGTCTGCATTGACTTCACCTGTCCTCCATCACTGTAATCCCTGGGTACACCTGGGCCACTGGGCTTCAGGGCTTTTAGCAGATTGCATGTGTCAGACTTAGGACAATTACACTGATTGTTGCCCTAGAAACTCTGCTGTCCCTCTGTTTCTGTGGGGAAAATGTTAATAAAATTAAAAGGTGACAGAATAATATGGAAAATGAAAAAAAAAAAGACTGTCCTCAAGCTGCTTTTAATATACATGCAATTCTACCACACTGTACAGAAACAGCACCATGACAACAAATCAAAAATGATTTTCATATACAGAAAGGTCATTCCTATAGATACTTAACAAATTCAAAACTTTTTACCCAAGTGTATTTAAACTCGGGAGAACTCATTAAACATAGACTTCATATAAGACTATATATCTAACTAAAAAAACATCTGCAGACATCATGCTGCAGTCCATGTGATTGCTGTGTTGTACTTACTTTCGAGTCCACATTGTATTTGTTTAAATTCAGGAACAATAGGCTGCTTAACTCTCATCTTATTCTATAATGGTCATGATCAGATTGATTCTCAGTTGTAGACAAGCATCATTAGCAGACTGTGCACTGTCAATTCTAATTAGCTAGTTAACCTCACTTAAAAAACATGCAAACTGATTGTCTGAAAGAATCTCAGTAAAGTGAAATAAGAATAGTATTTTCTCTAACAAAAGCTTGCTTTAGTTGGACTAATAAGTATAACTGTCTCTACCAACTTAAAATTTCCATATTATACTTCCAAAACCAGCAGTGAGGTTTACAAACAGATTGCCTTTAAAGACCAAGTAAGTGTTAATTGTGAATGTTCTGTGCTTTAAACTCCCACTAAACTTGCCTTTCTATTTATTCACACTTCCTTTAGTCATGGCAGTGACTAAATGTTATACTGCTGTATACAACCCCTCACATTTCCCTTTTTTTCTTGTGCTCTATAGTGTTGATTGGCTGTAATTACACAGTGCTCATATCAGTCCCAGTACAGTACATCACTGCTAAAGCACTATATGAACATGAAATTAATGGCAGTAGTGCCCTGGCCAAACTTTTTATCCTCCTTCTCTCATTATTCTCATTCTTGGCTTTTCAGCTGCACTGGGCAGTGAGGCATCGGGTCTTAATTGTGCCAGGGTGCTTCGACAAGGCTAGCGTCACTTAAAACAATAAGTGAATGTGCTTTGGTAGTAGCAACATGGTAGTTGCTTGTGCTAAATACTTAAGCAGTAGTGTAGCATTAAAAACCCCTGAGAGATTGCAACTGTCTCATGTCTTCACTTTGTTAAGATACGTGATATGCTCTAACTGAAAAGTGATCCACATTGAGAGGAACCACTAGAACACAATTCACCTGGATCACACCATCTAGAGATGACATCCATTGTGTATGTGTGTTATTTTACACATAATAACTGTCATATTGACAGACACAAAAAGGAAAGAAAGCACTTGTTGAGTGTTTGAAATACTGTACGTGTTTATATAGTGTGACAGAGAAAAAGATGTGTGTAAATGGAAGTGTTGTTGAGAGGTGGTGAAACTTGGAGCTGCAGTGAGAGTGGGTGTGAACACTAATTAAACACAACATCTGCTGCAAGTAAAGTAGAGCCACTGGCAGCTACTGAGCTGACGATCAAATCATCTGCTATTAGAAACTACAATATAACGTACAATATCGTTTTATATCTCACAAAATACATTTACTTGATTGATCAAATGGAAAAAAACATCCTACACACTGAATTTTGCCTCCAGTAATGTTCACATGTGGGAGATTCCAACCCACTGTGGGCCTTTGTCAGATAATGTCTCAGTTTATTAGCCCTGATATGAACTATAAACCCAAATTTTGTTTATGATGAGGGGCGTCAGGGCATTGTTGAGTGATGATATTTCATGAGGGGAACATTATGTACACTTCATAATATTGGCTGCTCAGCACATTTGCCATGCTAGTTGAGTACAGACTTGTTTTTTATGGTAGCACAGGGCTTTAGGACAATGTAAGTCAGGGCTTCATCTGTGAGAGCAGCATTATAGCTTCATTTTGGTATGTGCATGTGTGTGTGTGTGTTAGTGTGTGCGTATTCATGTGTGTTTATGTGGCTAGATTAATGACTACTGGCATATGAAATGCCACCGAGTAGCGTTTTACACAAACAACTTCTAGTTTTGTGACGATATAGGGAAACGCCTCGGGGTGGAAACATGACTTTTGCTGTCCTCTGTTACTCCCTCCATCCCTCCCTCTCTTAATCATCCATTGCTCCTGTTCACCTGTGCCACCTCACTAATGATTGCTCAGCGGCTGTGAGTCTACCATGCATCATTTACCAGGAGCTCAAGAGAGGCAACAAGAGAGAGAAGTAACAAGAGAAAGGGGAGGAAAAGAAAAAGAAATTAATTGATGCAGTTGCTTGAAAAGGACCAGCAGTGATATCCAGAACAAGAAAATAGAGAATATAGAGAGAAAAGAGAAGTATGGAAGAGAAGATGCTGGGAGACATCTGCTGCAAAGGCAGCGTAAAGGGAGAAGGTGAGAATGGGCTGGAGGGGACCAGGAGGCCCATTTTATTAATCACAGCCTTGATCTGGTGGGTAATGCTGACAGCTCTGAATGCAAATACAACCAGTGCCACGAGAAGCAAAACTTTCCCCTGGAAACAGACAAACAAAGTGTTGTGGCATGAATACCTCTATCATTTGTGATTAACATAATTGTAGAAGCAGATTATTGTTACTGAGGAATTACAGGACATATTGTGTGTGCTACACAAGAAAATGTTAATGGTCCTAATTTTAGATGGCCTTCTGAGAACCAAAACAAACTCTAGACCATAAACCTTTGCTTCTTGCTCCTCCTGTCCTGTTTCTGCAACTATGTATTCCTGTGCATAGCCAAGCTCCTGTGCAAGGCTACCATTATCTGTTAACTCTCTCTGTGCAAAAGAACACTGCTTCTTCAGTCTTCGATCCAGTTTCCATTTTTGTCTGGTGTGTGGAAGGACTTAGCTACTCTTTTCATATGTTTCACTAGCCGATGGGGCTGATGAGCAGGCTGTAGCAACAACAAATGGTTCGCTGGGATAACCACAGAGAGTCTGTGTAGCCCAGAAAAATGAAATGAACTAGAACAGCTGAGAAACAACATGTTTTCGGCCATTTTTTACTTTAAATTATATTTTCATTGCATTTGATAGAAAATGTGTAAACTATTAGTAATTGCAGTTTTATATTTAGAAAAGTGAGATTGCAAAAACATTATTTCACTGATGTGTCACACCTTGAATTAGCAGGAGCACGTATAGACCCCAGGTGGTATTTGCCCTCTGTCTTGAAAAGTGCCCTTTCTGAAGAACAGTTTTTTCTTCATGTTTCAAGATTTTAAATTGACTTGACTTATAGTATCAATTTTCAACTAGGAGCATATTTTAACTATGTCTGGCAGAAGAGTGGAGTTCTAATTTAGACCACACAACCCCTCGTCCTTTGATTTCTGTGTCACGGTAACCACCACATGCAATTTCAGCGCCCTGCGGAGTAGCTTCCACGCGCGTCTCTCTCGCCTGCTGCCTTCGACGGTAGCAGGTAATGGCACTATGTCCTGGGCTGGACAGTCAATGTGAAACAACAGAGCACAAGAGGAAGTAAAAGAGAAAACAAGTGTGAGAGAAAATATGAATAAATGAATTCTGTATCGTGGTGATCACTCTGTCACCTCTGTCCCCCTCCAAAGTCAGTTCATTGTCACTATTTGTGTTCATATGTATATAAAGACTGAGGCAGAAGATTTATGAGGCACCGTATTAAAGCAGCAAAGCAGATGGTTCAGTCCAACTCACACTGGTCAGGTTTTACAACAGCAGCAGGCAGAACACAACATAGGGCTACTTTGAGTTTATTCAGCAGGATCATGTTGTATAGCTTCATTTTTTCTGGCTTAATACAAATTCTAATGAGTAAATTAAAAGTAAATCAAAGTATGGAGCTGTATTATCCAGTTTGAATTCCAAAGACGCTCTCTATTTTCCTGGTAGTTGTAGTAGTTTTGGAGTGTTAAGTGAAAAATCTAAATGTATTTGGTTGTGTCAGCCCTTTATTATGTGCAATAACAGAGCTGTGGCATGTGACATATAGTCTGACACATCAAACTAATTGTCAGGTTGATCCAAATTTTCATTGAGCCTATGGATTATTATAAATGTGTATCAGTTTATAGCTCATAGGTCTGCTTAAACAAGAAAATCTGGAAATATGTGGCTCCTATAGTAAATGCTTTATAACCTGGAATAGTAGTTGTAGGCCAACCATCTGATTGTCATCTTAGTACAATAGTCCAGTGCCACTACAAGTTCAGAAGTTAAACTGTTCATCTAATCTTATAGTTGCATGTAAATATTTTGCCTATTACAGTTTAAATAAAGTGGTTTAGTCATTCTAAATCAGACATGAATTAGCTTCTGCTGCATTTTCATATTTAGTTGCTAGTATTAACATCTGCAGGCGCATATCTACTGTAAATAAATACATACATAAAATGTGCTGCTGTAGGTAAGTATTTTTAAAAACAACTGTAAGGGAGAGAGGGTGCTCTTGTTTGTGGTTCGCTCACAGGCCCCTCAAAATGTCCGTAATAAGGACAGTATACGGTATATATCTGGTTTCAGCAAATTTTTTTCAGATGCATTAATATTAATTTGTGATTTTGAAAAGGAACAATTTTTTTGTGTGAAACTCTTTAATTGTTTTCAGCAGCTATCCAAAATAAAACCACTCACAGACATGAACTGTTACCCCTACTTAAATATCGCAGCAGTGAATTGTTAGGAGTTTCCTACCAAACATTTGAATGTTGTTTGGTGTGCATAGCAGAACACAGCCTGGACACAACTCAGTGACATCTCACGATGCAATACAGCGGCATCATTAATATCAGCCAGTCAAGGATTTAATATTATGATTTGCCTTCCCAGGCATAGAGAAAAAGTCAATAGAGCCAAGTGACAATTTTTCCACATTCCTCACACAAGCTGAATGGACACTATTATTAGGCGTCTGACTAGACGGCCAATCAAGCAGATAATAATAGGTTGGATTTCTGCAGACAGAGGATGGATAGCACAGGAGCTGACCCCACAGTACAGCCATCAAGCGGTCACCTTATTAGCCTATAAAAAGCTCACGTGTGGGTGTACTTTGTTTGCCTGCACATGGTTTCCCATCATACCAATATCACCTCATTTCTGGAGGTGGGACCCAGACCTGGCAGGGAGAGGGAGTTGAAGAGAGAGGAAGGGTGAGGAGGAGGGATATGGATGGAAAATACATGGAAATGGTGCCTCTCCAGCATCGAACGACTGTGTGCAGCATGTCTGATGCATATGATGGTGCTTGATGATGATAATACATGCAATGTTTATTATTAAATAAAATTACATTGAACTGCATAGCTTTAAATAAAAGGTCTCTATGAGAATATACATTCTGAACACTAACCCTTTCCACAAATCTATAAAGAAGAATAATCAGTTTAATGCAAGTAGTTGAAGTAACCTGAGGCTAGAATGACAATTAATTTATCTTATTTTCATGTGTATGTTGTTTTTCATTTGACCTTTGTGCACTGGCAGTTGAGGTGCTTGTCTTTTCAAGGGATGCAAATACTTCAGTGGTTACCAGTCAAATTCATGCAAAGGAGTCAGTTGAGGTTGACAGAAGGATAAGAGATAAGGAAGCAGAGATTACAGCGCATGGAATAAGGTCACATTGTTGTGATGATCATTTTGACACATTTTTAAATGAGGCCACTTCATTGCATTTAGTCCACTTTACTTTCCACTTTATAATAGCAGTAGCAATAAAGTAAGCTTTTAGACACCACACAAGGTGGAAATTACAGTTTTATTGACAACTTATTGTCCTACCTTGTGGCACCATGGTACCATAAGGTAGGACATAACCTCAGATGGAATTAATGAGCCACAACAACAGCTTACAGGGAACATACAGTGGTTGAAAAGGTGGACATCTGATGCTGGAGACACACCTACTCATCTCATCTTCTGCATGATATTTGTCGAGTGTCAAGGTGGTGGGTGGTACACAATCTCTGTGAATACTGCCATGTTTTGCTTTGCAATCTTACAAAGTTCAACAATGCCGATTGAAAATAATCCCACTATGTGACGAGCAGCAATGATGTGAACGTGACTCGTCAGACCTGCACTCCTTCCCCTGTCACATCTCCTGTGTTCAGGCTTTAAAGCAGCTCCTTCTGCGACTAAAAGAGACAACGGAACAATCACGCAACTGGTAAGCGTGCTCCTGGGCTCCCATATTCCCTTTGGAGGGTACACTGCAGCCTTTCATCTCTGCTTCCCTCTTTGTATCTATCCTCTCATCTCTCTACTTTATGTGCTGCTTTCTGAGCAGAGTTCAAACACTGGGGACCAGTTTAAATACTGGATGTTCCCAATGCAGTGCTCCAGTGAACTAGAGCATATAGTGAAACATAAAAAGCTCAGGCTTTTGCTCGTTTCTCTCTTTTTAGGCTACCCTCACATTTATCTGAACAGCCTCTCCTTCTTTTAATTAATGCATTTGAATAGCAGCATTGTTACAATGGATGTAAAGCTTTCATATAAGCTTATTAAACAATATGAGAAGTCAGAGTGGATGCAAAAGGACACAAATGGTCAAATCTAGAACATGATCTTCCAGCACTATGTGCAGCTTTCCAAATACGCTGATGTACGAATCAATAGAAGAAAAAAAAAAAAAGCATAATAAATGAAAGGAAGGAGAATGTACCTGGGTCGATAGACTTGCAGGTGATTGAGAGGAAACAGGAGCCTTGTTGTGCCTTGTGTGCAAGTGTGTGCATTTACATCGTGTGCACATTTTGTGGTTATGTTTGATATTGTACAGTTGTATTGTGTATTGAGATGGTGACAGACTTTCTTGTGGTATGTCTTAAGGCTACTGATCTCTTGTTTGCTATTGACTCTGAGTCTTCTACAGGAAGTATTTTTCAAGAGAACGAGTTCTTTGCTGCAAAGAGGCCTTCGAGTATATCAATAAAGAGATCGAGAGACTTGCAGAGAAACAGCAGTGAAGCAGAAAACCCCTGTGGAATCCACAAACAACTACAACAATGAAGAAAATGTTGGAAACAAAAGCAAAAATCCACTTTTCACACTCCAAAATATTAAAAAAATCCCCCAAATTTCCAAAGTGAAACACATGCTTAATCAATTTTATTATTAATTGGATGTTAGCATATTAATCGCACACTTCTTCAAATACAATTATATGGATTAGGTAAGAAGACATAATCTGCTGTTCAATCCTCATTACTATGGTGATTAATCCACACTGATCACCTATTTTAATTAACATAATGAGATACTCAGTATATCCATTCTGCCAATAGTGACTGTGATCTTTGGTTATGCTGTGTGTACTGTGAATGATTTATTGTTGTGTGTGTCCATGCATGGTCCTGTGGTGCGTGTCCTACCTGGCTGACAGGGACGGTTTGCTGGTTGAAATTAGATTACACAATCACAAACGTCCCAATCAAGGTTCATGCATATTTCATCCGCCCCTGCCTGGCTTTCATAATTACTTAATTAATTCCCAGCTCTATGAGATAGACCAGCTCTAATCTCCCAGTCTCCCCTGGGGCGTCCCATGACTGCTATAGATGTCCTGTCCCAAGATGCATTGCAGCAAAATAGAAGAGACATCCTGAATAGTTGTGCAGACTGAAACCATAGAGCTAAACCTGTTCACTTAGGAGACCTGTTTCCTCCAGTGTAGGTTGGGTTTCAAGGTTTCAGCAAAGATCTCAGCTGGACTAGTGAACAGGCAAACACAGCGAACTGATTCTGACTGATCTGACACTTGGAGAAATAAGGATATGTGACTAATTGTTCTTAAATGCAACATGTGCTTAGCCTGTTTTCACTGCTTCTTCATCTCTTATCTTTTCAGTGGACTAACACATCTCATGCTCTCAGTTTGAACTGGAGAAGTAGGGGAAACTAAAGGAAGCTTTTTCTTGTGAAATATATTTGGGTAAGCTTAAATATTTTAAAAATATTTTAAACTTTTACTTTGTGCTTTTCCAGACTGGTTTGATATTAACTATGTCAGCTTATGTTAGAGGAATTAATTATAGGAATTCTAGGAATTAGAAGAGAAAAGCTGTAAGCCATCAGCTACACAATGAGAAAGCTGGATCCAGCAAGTTTCTTTGGATCTTTTGGAAAGAAAAAGGGATTTAACAGAGAAACCAAAGTCATATTAACAGTCATGACTAATACCAACAGTCATAAGCTGCACAGCCCTAATTCCCTTTGGCTTTAAATGTAAAGTCTAATGAACCAGGCTAAAGGTTCCTACTGGACCAGGAGCTACTTAATTGCTGATGAATGAATATAAGCAAACATAGCAACACTTATTTAATCACACCTCCACAGCCTCCATGGTAATAGCAAATAACATCTATTACTGGAATTATGTTGACCCAGTATGAGCAAGGCCACAGCCTTTCTTTCATCTGAAAAATGTTCTGTCACTTATTAGGCTGTAATTAGTAATTATCTGTAGATTCAAATAATTTCTTATTGAGCACTTAACACATTAATTATACGTGTGCCGAGAGATGAATTCACACAGTTGAGGCCACGTGTCAACTTTATGCAGAAGGACAGGTCGCCTGCTGCTGCTGTACTGCCACAGTGCTGTGAGTCCCCACAGCAGGACTCCAGTGACCAGTGAGAGAGAGAGAGAGAGAGAGAGAGAGACAGAGACAGAGACAGAGAGAGATGGGAAGGAGAGACAGCAGCAAGAGACCAACGACAGATTTAAAGCACTCCAATCAATCAGTGATTTGACTCTGGGCTAAATCTATGTTGATAATTAGCCAATCACAGTGGGTTGGGCTGGTGGGAGCTTGCCAGGCAGGTGCCTAAAGGCCCTCAGGGGACCTGAACTGGCTCTTCCCTTCATTAACTCCTATCGTCCTCTCCCCTTGTCCGCCTGATCCTGTGAGCGGCACGGGCTGCTGGGTAATTCAGTCTTCTGTCTCTGAGGTGACCCCATGCCGCAGGGCTGAGGGAGCCCAGGATACAACACTTCTTTTTAGCGTCTCTCTGACGCCCTTTCTCTTGGTTTGCAGGACCACTATTCCTGCCTGTTGTTAGCTCTTCGTGGTTGTCTTTTTATTTTTTGCATATCTTCCACCCTGTCCTTAAGCACGGAGGCTAAAGAAAAAGAATGTAACTTCTTTATTTTAGTTTTATCTGATGTCTTCTCTCTCTGTCTGTCTGTGAAGAAATATGCAATTTCCATCCATCTCAATGTTTGCAGCTCTTTACGGGGCCTTTATTGCAGTTCTTCAGCTGATGGGCCATATATTTATTTACAACACATGCAGTTAGGAAGTATGGGCGAGAATGCAGCTGGCATATAAATGCAATGCTCATCTCCTCTTAGGACATTAGAATCTATTGTATCGCTTTCATCTGAGCATTTCTTTTTCGCACTGCAATTTTGAAACCTAAAAAAATTCTCTCTGTGATTAAAACTGTCAGAAATGGTAGCTTTGTTTTAAGTCAGCAGCAAACCTTTAAATCTTTAAAAATGAGATACAGTCTTTAATATTAGGCAAAAAACTGAGTTGTCATAATATCAAACTTTAATAAGAGACGTGTAGAGACCAACCCACGCATGCACGCACATGTGCACCCTCAGTAATCAGTATGATTTCATATTATAGTTTTGCACATTGCCGTTAAAGTTGAGTTACAATGTGATTATTGCCTGTAACAAATGAAGAGGTTATATTCAAACTATTAAACAGCTCATAGCTTTTGATAGGAGACATATATAATCAGTTAAGGTGCTTCAGGCGGAGAAATGCCTGCCTGTTTCTGTCTAGTCCCCTTTCATTGTCTTCTCTCAGTCTTTCACAGTAACACCAAAGATATATTCATATATTTTGAGTACTTTTAATCTGCAGTTTTTGAAGCAGGCGGAGAAGAAAACTGCAAATAATATAATCAGTTGTTCTCTCACCCACATAAATGTGAATACAAATGTCTCACATAGATACATAATGAGTCAGTACATATTTTTCAAATGTTAATGTGCAGGGTTGAAGGTCCACATTAACACAACATCAACTGAAATAATAACACTGGTGTTCACACAATTGTTTATGATGCAGTAATGCGTAAAATGAAGAACCTGAAGAACTGTGCTTCCTAAAGCTGCACAAAAACACTGTTAGTAACTAATTTGGGATTGGATATCTATCAATACAGAGCAGGTGAAATGAAAATTCAATGAAATTAAATGCATGCACATATCAAGTAAGTGCACATGTGCACACCATGACACACAATCACTGATGACAGATGCAGTACACTTCACTGAGCAGCTTTGGTTGCTGACAGATTGTGGCAGGTGAGCAGGTCTAAGCAAAGTGATGATTGTCACCTTTAATCTCCCAAATCCACACACACACATACACACAAATATCCCCACCACTGGCAACACAATGTTTTTCTGCTCCACACTCTTCATGTCTTAATGCTATCCTGTCTGCTGGGGGCAGGCACTGCCCTAAGGGAAACCAGTGCAGAACCAGTGACTAAACCGATCTAGTTCTCCATAGGGACTCTTTTTGTCTTCCCTAGTGCATACACACCCAAAGTGCTGCTGCCGTCCCATCTCATCCAGCCCAGGCCCAGACAGGCTCCTGCAGGGAATGCTTTAATGACTTCCTCTCTCCTTCCCCTCTTTGCAATTAGGTGTGGCTGCCATTTAAAAGGAGTGTGGAGATGGGGGGTGGCGTTGGAGAGATTAGCATATCAGGGGTAGAGATTAGTGCTTCTGTGGTGTGCACATGTACTGACAGAGGGTGGTAATAGGAAAAAAGGGCCTCCCTCCCCCCAGCCCAACTCTTATCCCATGGTTTAACAGAGGGAGTTCTAATGTAACCACAGAGATGCAAGAGCTCCTAATCTGGTCGAATAAGTGACCATGTTTTGGTTAGATGTACAGTTACAAATTAATGCAATTTATATCCAAGTCAACCAGTAATTAGAATTAGAAAATAACATAATAAAATTTACTTTGGTCATATTGCGTTTAGCTTGTATCATGCAACAACTCTGGTTTCATTCCAAAAAAGACAGGCCCTTTATTTCTTTCTTATTTAGAGGGTAAAAACGAAATGTTCTTCTTTCTATCTTGTTCTGAGTAAACTTCCTGCTGCTCAGGTTGGTTTTGGCCATTCTCCAGCAGATCCAGCACTGCCACCCAGCGAGAAGTCCTGGCTTGGTGTCAGTTGTGATACGAGAGCCTGACCACTGGTGCCCTGTCTCTGCCACAAGGCTGAAGAGCTCCTTACCCCCATGGATTTTTCATTTGTGGATCTTGTAGAATCAATGTTCTGTTTTTGCCTTCCAAGACAGAGATCATGGATCAGCATTTTCTTTCACTATTCCTTGTGCTTCTGTATGTGTGTACCTCTGTGTGTGTGTATGTTTTCCTCTTCTTATTTTGCTTAACCTTTACCCATGCTGTCTGCACTTAGGAAACCACAACTCTTTTGCCAATTCTTCATCATTCTCATCTTTCTTCCCGTTCCTTGAATTTTTGCATTTTTCTTTCGTGCCTGTGCTACTGATACAAGTGTGTTCATATTCATTTTTTTTTAACCTTATCAGCAAACAAACAAGGCATTTAAACACAGGGGTATTTATATATATAGACACATTTCTGTCTCTGGAGTTGTTCTCATCCCAGCAAAGGTCTAGAGGCATCAGAGGGAATAGCTGAAGATTCACAGAAAGCTGGGAAAAGTAGGGCAGGAGTCCCTGTTTGACAAACTAAATTGTTTGAATGGTTCTTTAAAGCACAGTGTGGGACAGTTACAGTTACAGAGCATTGATTCCCCACCTGTTCTCAGTTGGGTAGAGGGGTTTGGCATAGATGGTATCACTACCCGTGGTGCCTTGTGTCCTAAAATACTTTAAGGTGGATGGAATTAATAGTCACCAACATTACAGCTCACTGTGACAATGGCTGTGTAATTCTAGCTGAGCCTTGCTACCTTAAGGGCTTCACTGCACACAGTGTAAATGATTCCTTTTTTATGCTCCACTGCTGTCCAGTGCAAAGTCATAATGAGTCACATTTTATGTTTCCACAATTGCAGAGTTTTGTATAGTGAAGGGTAGAGCTTTACAAAAAGGCCTTCACAACACATGGACCATCTACAGGTTGCTGCTGCTGCAGCTCGTCACTACACAGATAACATTCGAACACAAGATGGAAAACATAATTGCATTTTCACCACACTCTCAGACAAACACTCCCCACAGACATTCAGGTCAGTTAATTGGAATTTCCAATAGTGCCAATGAACCATCAAGTAGGCATTGGGTTCATGCAGGCCACTGTTCATATTATGCTGCATTAGGAATTGAAAACCTCCCACACTGCTCTAATTACCTGTCTCTAGACAGTTTGGGAGACATAGTGTTGACTAGAAAAGGAAAGAAGCCCTGAACTTAACAGAAGAAGCTGTCTATTTTAATACATGTAATAAATACTTCATAAATTTAAATGCATCACAACCCACTCACGCAGGGTGCTGTGATCTCTATATTTTATGCATATGCAATGATTCCTCTGATACATGATGACCTTTCAAAAGTTGCAACAGAAAAATATTAAAAAACAGAGAAAATGTAGGACAAAGGGAAGCATGTCTCGCAACAAGATGAAGTTCAGGTTTGCTGGCCTGCACCTGGTTGGGATGTGTATATTTTTGTTATCCCCTAAGGTGTGGCCTTTCCACAAATCGCACCTCTCATCACACTCTCTGCCTTCTACCAAGCACAACTGCTGATTATTTGCACTTCTCTGGTGACCGTTTCGTCAGCAGTGTTGTCATGTCCCAGCCGTTATATGCTACAGCCAGATAGTATCAGTGTCCAGCGTTATTTCTGAGACTCACTTCTCTGTAGCCAGGGGAAGCGTTAAGGGCAGGCAAAAAGCTGTGTAGTTCTAGTTTCATCCCCTTATTCTGCCTCCTCCACCATATATTAAATCCCACCCACTCCCTCAGTAAGCCGAGGGGCCATAAAAAGCACCGTGAGAGAGAGAGGGAAGGAGGAATCATTACATGCAATTTATAAACCATTAAGAGACGTATTAAAAAGCCTGCAATCTAATTCACCCAGCGGTAGGCTCTGGCAATGACGGTGGTTGAGGGGGAGAGGAAACTTCATTTAGGGAGTGTGTTTTGGCCACTCAGACTATGTGTGAAGTTAATAGGGTACAGGGGGTCACCTCTAGACAAGGGAGGGTGCTTACCTCTGCACTGATGCCCAAATCAGCAGTAGAAGGACAACATGAAAGCTGACACAGAGAGTGATGGGAGGAAAAGGAATAACAGCGTTGAAGAGATATGATATCGCACCCATCCCACCATGTCCATCTGGTCATATCTTAAAAGTAATGGTTATTTGGTTTCACAGCTGTACAGTTTGCTGGTGAAATGAAAATAGACGTTTGCCTTTTCAACCACATAGAGCTTTTGTTGGGTTCATTATTGCAACCTTATAATGGACAGGCACAATTGAAACCCACAGAATTTCAATTAAATTGTAGGGAAGAAGCTGAGGTTTTGAAAGATAGCAAAAATGTCAGAATGAATTGCATGAAAATGTGTCTAACATGATGTACAAGACATCTCCAATTTTTCATTTCATGTAATGGTGCGGTCATGAAAATGTCATATTTGGTCTGAATATTTAATTCAACATGCACAATAGTGTAATAAAGTCACCACGAAGAGCTGGAGCAAGCAAAAAGACAATATGTGATGTTGTCAGAGAGTCTTGTAGTCTTCTTGTAAATCTAGTTCCAAGTCTCATAAGAGAAAGCTATAAGGGAAATGTTAGGGAAAAGGATAAGGTATAGTCCACAGAATTTCTAAAAGCCTGGAAAGACCTGAGATACTTGATACTAAAACTATACATCTTCTGGTATAAACATATTTTCCTGGGCAATTTTTTCAACAATATGAGTTGTATCACTGTTTAAGGGAACAGTTAACTGGTTTTCTAAAATATGCTGACTCCTTTCCCCAAAACAGTTCAAACTAAGTTATTAAATCTAAAGCTAGGAGAAACTATGAGATATAATCAATTAACTGCCCTTAAGCAAACCCCTTTACAGCAAAGAAAAAATGAACCTGCTATGTAAATGAGTGTGATTTGATTAACAAATCAAAACATTTCAAACACTCGAACATGTACTATAAGATACATTTATCATGAGTCTGAGAAATAGAAAGCCAGCTTGCTTCTAGCTAAAGACTTTCAGCAGCTGTTTGTTTGCTCATTCCTTTATTTGACACAGACAATGCATATTAATTACATTTCTGAAAATATGCCAGAGTTAGCTCAAGAACTTTTATCTGTAGTCCCTGAGTGCATAAAGGAATAAAGTACAAAATTACAATCTCAATAGAGAAGGAACATAAAATTATGCAATTGAACAATGTTGTAAAAATAATACTACACAATAAAGCATACCATGCAATTATTCAATATTAATGTGTGATAGGAATGTCAGTAAGAGACTAATATCAGACAAAGGAAATGACTCAGTTCAGTTGTAATTTCTGAACAGCAAACATCATGAAATCATACAGAAATATGCCCATTGTGGCATTTTTGCCAAATAAAAACATCATCATAGCCCCAGCCAGTGTGGTCTATTAGCTAACACCGCAACAGCTCATACAGCCAGTAATGCTTAGCTGGCAGATTAGATCACTAGCAGGTGATGCTAATGTTGTTACACCTGTCATGCCATGCAAGTTATTCACTTTACAGTCTTTATGTTGTTCTGATCATCTCCTATGCCTTCAGCTTTTTTTTAACAGAGGGTGGCTTCAATATCCTCATCTACTAGCTTTCTGTCTAAGAGTTTGACTTTAGAAAAAAATGTAATCTTTAACAAAACATTGCTTCAGTTGATCTAGGTTTGTTTTTAGTCAGCGTCTTGAAGGCGACAGATTCTTTAGGTGGTGGACCTTTAATTATGGATTTATCTTTGTACAGCCAACAAATACTTAAAATACGGTATACAACTAAACATAATACCTTGATTTACATCATCTTTATTTGGTCAAAGAATATGTAATACTTATTCTTTATTCAAATCATACTTGATAGCCAGTACAGCTCTATTGGGAACACTTCAAGATGTTATGATTGGAATCATTTTAGCTTTCTGGTTCTAACAAATGTGGACTGTATATCACTGCAGTGATGATACAATATAGTGGCACCACTATAGACATGCCTATATTGTCTTTGTATGGAGAAGGTCATAAGGGTCAATATCTGTGGCGTTTAGAGCGTCTGCCCGGAGCCTGAGGCCCTCTCTCACCATATCACAACAACACCACAGTCAATACACTCCAAATTGAGTCCTCATGC
This sequence comes from Helostoma temminkii, assembly GCA_900302695.1. Classification (NCBI taxonomy): domain Eukaryota; kingdom Metazoa; phylum Chordata; class Actinopteri; order Anabantiformes; family Helostomatidae; genus Helostoma; species Helostoma temminkii. The sequence goes on along the minus strand of OMLM01003112.1, from coordinate 55,981 downwards.
AGAACACTGCACAAATCAATATTCTTAAAAAGGTTACACGTCAAACTGTTAAATACTTTATTGATCCATATACGATATGTAGTGCTTATATGGAAATCCATAGATATGTTATCCTTGTCCTATGGCACAGAAATAAGAAATATCTCTAATTATTATTTTTTCCTACAGTATCAAATGGTAAAGTAGGTGTAGGGGAGAGACAAATAATTCTCCTTCAGTTGGACGCATGCCCTGAAAACTGCCGTTTTTTCTCTTTTGAGAACATCCCGTCAAACTAAATGCCAAAATTTGACAGTTTCCAGCCTGCTGTTTGACATGATGTTCTTTCCCATACAAAAACTGAAAGAGGGAAAGCAACATTTAACAGGGATACCTATAACTCAGCCCTACATAAGCTATGTTAAGAATATCTCAAAAAAACATACTGAGCATCCCATTTTGAACCTATTCATCTTCCTTTTTACGGCTGTCAACATTTGGAGAGAAAACTCCTCTAGCTGAGAAGCTGAGGCAGTCACACAGCATCTCTCTCATCAAACCCAACTATCTCAAAGCCTAACATTAACTTCTTTTTCACACGCCAGCCTCATGTCACCCAGTGAAACAGAGCAGCTGTGCTGAAATCACAGAATGTACAATAAACCTGTCACAATCTGCATTAGTAGGGAAATGGCAAATTAAAAAAACAAAAGCAGGTGTTGTAGAAGATGAAGATTGTAGCTTGCCAGGTGGAAATCTGGTAAATGGCAAAAAAGGGGGAGTTGGGGAGGAAAGTGTGACCAAGATAGATAGATGGAATGATATTGAGTATCAAGGTGAATGGTTTTACGTGCAGATGCACAGATGAAAATGCAAAGAAAGACAGAAAGTCAAGAATTAGTTGCCAGATAATGAGTGAGAACAAAAACATACAAAAGTGGAACCTGAGAATCAAAAGTGAAAAAAGAGTTTATCTATAGAATGACTGTGAGTGATGAAGCCATGCATGGCACTTCAAGGATGGTGCTTTTGATAGCTTGCTTGACTATTATAGAAGGAGAAGTTAAGAGGAACATCGCAGGAGGGAGCAGGAATGGAAAATAGAGGGGATGCAGAAAAGTACAGGGTACAGAGAGAACTAAGTGACCAGAGGCAGTTATGAATGCACAGTCAATAGAGAGGCAGAGAATAGGCAAGTGAACGAAAAATCGAAAAGGGCACAAGGGAGCAAGAGAAAGTGAGTGGGATAGAGAGAAAACGGACTGACTGTGAAGAATGGAGGCAGTTAAATATATCTACCTAGCAATCTGTTATTACAGAACGAAGGAGACAAGCAGCTTCTTTCTTTTTTCACAGTGAAATAAAGACAGTCATCAATTTAAATCAGCAGGGTTCCTGGACATCACCTTTTCTTTCCTAGATGCTTGGTGGTGATGGCGTGTGCATCTCTCCTCTTGTCCATTCATCACACAGAGGAAGAAGACACTCCTCCAGGGGCATCCTAGGTAATCTTGCGTGGCCGGAAACGTGGCGATGGTGAGCGGATGGCGGCGGGACCCTTTGTTATTTACTGCTCACTTAGCCCCTCTGCACCCCGACACACACACAATTTATGAGGACAATCGTTGGACCCGCCGCGCTCCAGTGGAGCACTCCCTGATGGATGTACATGGAGCCAGAAGAGGTGAGGGAGAGAGAGAAAGAGAGACAGAGAGAGAGGGAAAAGGAAAGGCTGAGGTCAGGTACAGTTTTCATTACTGTAAATTAAACTGCAGCATTTGACATTTTTTGTCATATAAACAGTATGGATGAACTAAAGTCCTTTTAGATATGTTAATGAACACTTCTGTGTGGACCTTGAATACTTCAGAGGTTGTGTGGCTCTATCACATGCTAGGAGTGATGTGAACTGAGCTACCTGCTCATATGTCTTGTGAAATGCCACTGATGCACCAAATGTCACCAGAATGTCAGCAATTCCACTGTCTATGTTTTGAGTTTTTATGTGGGTGCATTCATTTTAGCAGATACCTCTGTTCTTTGCCTCAGCCCTGCCTCTTTCATCCTATCTGCACGTCCCCAAATCTCACCTCTGTTGTTCCTGTGCTCTGGGTTCTTCATAAGACAGCCGGAGTACAGTACAGTATAGTGTTCGATCATAACAATCCATTAGAGTAATCACTGATAACAAGTCAATTTTTATAAAAGAGGCGAGAGAGGGATTAATGAGCTTAACCCTACTTATGTTCCATTCATTTTGTTCTGTAAATCAATAATCCAGTAATAATGTTCTTCAGTGGGGGGACAGAGCCCCACGAGCAGCATTCTCTCCCTCTTTATGGGTTATTTGAGCCATATTGCTATTTTTTGTTCTCTATAAAGCTGCCTTTTGGGATAGCCAGGACCAAACACATATATTTTTAGTCTATTCTACACAGTCTGGTGTGAAACAACACCAGGGATTGGTGAGACTCCAAGAGGGGGAGAGTGTACAGAAGAGGAGAGGAAGGGAGGAAGTGAAGGAGAAAGTAAAGTAACAGAGAGGATGAGTGATGAGACAGGGAGAGCAGGGGACTACATAAAATGTATGAATGGGGGGGCAAGAAGATAGAGGTAAGCATGGATGTGGCAAGGTAGAGCAGTAAGACAAAAGGAGCAGGTGACAGAACTATTGTATCTCTGAGCGCAGATGGAACCCTCCTTCTGCGCTCAAAGATACGACAGTTCTCCCACCTGCTCCTTTTGTCTTGCTGCTTAGTGTGAGAAGAGCGTCAGGAGTGGTCTGGGATAGAAGGGTATCTCTTTCTGAATGAAAGAGAAAAGTTTATGAGATAGTAGTGAGACCAGCTGTGGTGTACTGACTGGAGGCAGTGGTACTGACAAAAAAAAAGGAGGCAGAGCTGAAGGTGGCAGAAATTAAGATGCTGAGATTTATGTTGCGATGAGGTGAAAAGGATGGACCCCCCATTGTTCCTCCTGAATCTGAGATTTGACAGTCTGTTGGAGTCTATTTTCTAGAACCCCGGCATAAGCTTTCCCAGAAAGGTTAGCCATATGACGCCCCAATAATTGGAGAACACCCTTGTTAAACACGGGGACCACCACACAAGTCTGCCAATCCCTGGAGAGTGTTACCAACATCGATGTGTCACTGAAGAGACATGTCAGCCATGACATGACATGATAACAATTTCCAGAGCCTTCAGCATCTCAAGGCAACGAGGAACTTCTTGACTACCTCAGAGACCTCTGCCAAAGATACGGATGAAGCTTCCCTCAAGTCTTCCAACTACCTACTTACAGGAGGACATATTGTTTGGGTTCAGGGGTTCCTTGAAGTTCTCCTTCCACCGCTCAATAATATCTTCATTCTCCTTCCACATTTCTCCTCATCTGCTTAAAACAGCCGAGGCCAGGCCATGCTTTTCCTTTCTGAGCAGGTTTTTCGGACTCTCCTTGAGACCAAAAGTCCCTCTTCATTATCTATTTATCAATACCCAGGTTTTGCATCTGCAACCAGCACCTCTGGAATGGCAGTACCTATCTACATTTTCAGGAGGTCCTCATGACCTCAAAAGCCTCCATCTTCAGCCTGACTGCCTTCTTTAGTTTGCCACCATGACAAGCAGAAGTAAACTCTGCTCAACCTATTTACCAGAAGGCTGACGTTGACGGGCTGAAGTTCCTGGGTTCTAAATTGCCCGTAGATGAGTGAGAGTGTGAATAGTTGTCTTTGTTTGTATGTAGCTCTGCTATAGACTGGCGACCTGTCCAGGGTGTATCCCGTCTCTCACCTGTATAATAGCTGGGATAGGCTTCAGCACGAAAATGGATGGATGGATAGATGTTTTAGCAGATACAAAACCAAGGATCAATCACTTTTTTTCCTCTCAAGCCTGAAAGAAATGTCTGCTTCTCTAGAACTGATAAATACTTCACTTTGTTCAACTGTTTACTGTGTGCAGTAGGTTTTTCTATTGACACCACCTGCCTGCTGCATCTGGACACAAAAACAGTCAGACAAAAGACACAAAACTGTTGAGTGGTTCTGAGAAATGCAGGTATTTTAGTAATTCTCTGAATCACTACTGACTCCTTCTCATATAAGCAGTCATATGTGGCATAAAAATGTTTTTATAGCTCTACGGGTAGGGTACAGTTAAGGCTGGTCAAAATAAAATGTTTGGGTTAAATTAAAAAATGGCAGGTACGGTTAGAAAAGTTCTTATTGCAGGTTTATGACAGGACGGACTAAATACCATCAAGTCGACACCTCTACTTCCCACCTTATAAATAAAGAACACCTGTATTGGCATTGAATTTTGGCATTTCACATCAATTGTGAGGTGTGGAATCACCCAATATGAATGTAATTCCCAGGGACATTGGGCTGGTGATGTCCTGACTTGTCTTAAAGGGCACTCTGCCTAGCATTAATATAAGAAAGTACGATGAGGCAATATGAGGTGCCCACTAGACATCAAGCAGACATCTTTACACTACATGATGGAAATTTACAGAATATGAAATCATGTTCAATACAACAATTCTGTTAAACATATAAAATATATTTAGCCATAATCGGGATAGGCCGCGTCAGATCAGAGGCACAGGGCAGTAGATAATTGGGTGAGTTCTGACCTGAGAACAGGAAGATGAGGCCCAATAACAACCCCAGTGCGCAGACCAGGGTTAATTTGACACGTTGGACGCGTCAGAGTCCAGGCAGCCTCCTGTAGTCACAGCTGGCAGCTTCCCCTTTCCTCTATCCCCGCTCTGACTGCTCATTTCCCCATGATGCACTGACAGAGTGGTAAGAGAGAAAGAGTTGGCAAGCCCAAGCCAAGCCCCAACACTGCACTGCCTGCCTCAGCAACAATCTCTGCAATAGCATTTAGAACAGAAGGTAATAGCCCACAACATACCCTGACGCTGCATTTATTTCACATAATGTAGGCACATTCGAATGCAACAGTTTGACAGTTTGATGTTTCTTTCTTTCGTTTTTTTTTTTGTTGTTGTTGTTTTTTTTTTCCAAAATATCCTACACTAAGTAATTCAGATGGCTCCTAGAGTCTTGCCTTCAGGTATCTCTGTGTTTTAGCTGACACGGACTCAAAAGTCCTCAGCTGCCATGTTCACAATCCTAGTCAAGCAGAAAAAAGAAGAAGATTTTACAAATATTACCCAGCCATCTCAGGTGCAATGAAATGTGACAAAATATGTGAATTCCATCCCTCAAAACTATTATCTTTTCATGTTTTACTCATCAATCAGGTTAGAAATTATGTTTTACACCTATTACATAACAACATAATAAGCAAAACACTGGAACAATCTAAGATGTGCCGTATAATCAGATACATAGGTTCAAAAATGATTGGTCTCATATTTGCAGGGTATATCAAAGATGAAGCAAGTGCAGCAACTTAAGAGTGCAACATAAGTTCAGCATCCGCAGATGAGGATAAGAGACTAGTAGTAAGAATGAAGATACACCAGAGACCATCTGCATGTGTTATTAAACTCCACATCGTCTTGCACTAAATCCCAACACTGGGAAAAAATCCAGCTATCAGAGCACATATGGCCAGTGACTTGTGCTTGAATTATCCTTCAAATGTAGGTTAATGAATTCAGGAGCAGGCTGCGCTGATGAGCATCATATCTTTAACAACCTGACAGATACACCTGCCAGTCTATGATGGGGCTCACTATGGGGGAGGAGGAGGTGAAAGGGAGGGGGGGTGTTAAGCTTGGGTTTGTATTGATCTGCACCTCTGAAGTGGTGCCTGTTGGGTGACAGCCCCACCAGAGACAGCGAGACACCCAGGGCAAGTCCATTCATCAGAGACCATCAGGAGCTAATGAAACACACTGAGAGTGTGATTAAGACACAGACACCTACTACAGCGGGGCCTTGTGCGTGATGCATTAATCACAGCCGCTGTCTCAGAGTATCTGAACCCTCTCTGTTGCAGTGTGTATGTGTGCAAGTCCTGTGAAAGTACAACAGGCATGTTGTACTTACACAGGGCGTGTTTGTGTTTACGCATTGTGACAAACCTACAGACTGGTCTTTATGTGTAGATACGTGTGTATTTGTTAGGGAAATAGCTGCGGGATGCATGGAAAGTGCTACTGTGCTGTCCGTGTTTGCCCTTGGTTATGGTCCATCACCTTTGTGGTTATGCCAGTAAAAGACACTATGCTTGCACTCAGCATAAATACTAGAAGCTGTTCTCATTCTGCTCACTAACTGTTGGTGTTAATAGCTGAATAAAACCTGGTTGATAAATAGAAAAATAATAAAACAAAACTGTGTTCTATCTTGGCAGAGTCCACTGTATCTGTACAACAAATTATTTATACAGTGCAGATGTAGATGGTACAAGAATACTTATTTTGGTAAGAGACTTTTCTGCACTGATTATTCTTTGTAGTCTGGATATGTATATGTTTGTCATATGAATGTGGCTGTTTGGAACTGAAGTATTTTTTGGAAGTCTAAGACAGCAATGCTGAGTTAAGGCTACACTACAGGTTCCTTAGATTACATCCGAACATTGCATATTGTTTATGACACAACCAAGATGAGGTTTTAATACCCGGTTTTATTGCTTAACAAATGAAGACAGGCTCAAGGTTATTATTTATATCTATTAAATAAGTTAATTAAGATGCTGGGATTTGCTTCCCTCACCCCTGCTGATAATTACATCGATGTGTACAACACAAGGTTGATGCTGTAAATACAGATGTCATCTCTGGATGTTTGCCTGAATGCTTATGTGCAAGCGCAGGTGCGAATATCATTGTCACCAATGTTAGCCATAGGGCAAAATCTTACACACAACGGCAGCTGGTACAGTTACTGAGTTGTTATTATTATATAAGGGTGTGTAATCCCTAGAAATAAAAAAGACATTACATCTCATTTTGTTTCACGTCTCTTTGTCCAAAACAGCCCAGTAGCTTCGACGTGCTGAGTGAGCACATCCAGACTCTCTCTACTCTATCTTGCTTCTGTTGCTGCAAATGGGACAGCGACCAAGGGGTCTGCACTACAAGCAGCAGATTAAAGGATTACCATTAATTAGATGTCAGGGACAGAGAGGGGTTTTGCCTGTCTTGGCCATGATACAATATCTGCTAATCTGCATGGAATGAAAAGGATCAGTCCATTGACAGGAAAAATAGGAAAAGAGGGATGTGGCCCAAAAAGAATTGAAAACAGGAACAAAGAGGCAAAGTAGTGAGGGGTGGAGATTGGAGGAAGGATGAAAGAGGTGGAAGAAAGCTCATGGTCCACTTGAATGTATATTGAGCCTTTTCTTATAGAAAGAAAAGCAGCTGCGGATAATAAGACGCAACAATGAGTTAATAACAGGGTGATCCATAGAGAGACAATAGGCTGAAAAAAGGGGTGAAGTGGCTTTGCCCTGCACTACTGCATCTGTGTGGTTGCAGAAAAAAATTACCAGCTGCATGTTACAGATATAATGTACTTTTGTACACGTCTCATTGTTAATTGAAGACTCAGTCAGATGGATAGCAGGTATGTCAAGTGATTGACAGGTGACAGGTTCAACTTTGATAAGGCGCTAGTCCATAATAGAAGTCATGACCCTTACTTTTAGTTCTTATTAACCCGAGCCAGGCTGCCTGGGTTGACTTCATCTTCTTCTTTGACAAGGAGTTTGATACTGTGCCTCAGGGCAGGTGAGAAAATGCTATTGGAGTCCCATAAAACACCTGCCTATTGCAAACAGATAACACTTACCCGTAGGCATCGTAGTTTTGCTGCTGTCTCCGCAGCCTGGACAGATCATCTGTACTGAGTCTACATTTATATGAGCTTATCATCAGCAGGTACACACAAGATGTTGATTTTAGGAAATAAAGTGAGTTTGATCTTAAAATATAGAACCATAGATTTGTTGAGTCTCTTGAATGCCTGAAGATAAGTACAAGACTGTAAATTGCAAAGGCTGTAGCACCTAATGTAAATTTGACTTGTGAGGGGGTAATTGATGGAGACGGGCTGGGACATCATTTTCTTATGACCAGACATAGGGCATTCCCTCTATTTGAGAAGAGGGACTCTGGGAACCCCTATGAGCCTCACTCGCTTGAGACTCTAATTACTTTGGGGACCTGGAGAATTCAAAGGATTTAGATATGGGAAAAAAGAATTTCCAATTTGCTGCACCGCTTGATGTTTGTCTTCGTTTGCGGTATGACTTGTGCTTCGGAAAGCAAATGGACACAAAGTGCACATTTGTGTATACTGATAAAAGCGAAACATTATTAGAACACTGTCATGCCTGTGTTTATCCCTGGGGAGTGTGTGTGTGTGTGTGTGTATGGGTGATAATCTCCTGGACAAACACACTGTAACTTCACCCCCCTAGTCTGCCAGAGCTATCTTCATCTCACAAAGCTCAATCCCTGCCTGTCTGACCGTTGACATTTTTGTTCATGCTGTGGAGCCACCACCCCAAAACCCTTTACACAGAGAATAAATTACCTCCAGAAGTATAAAGACTAAGCCATCAGTTTCATTTCTTGATTGACTCATATCTCTTCACTTTTACCACAGAGTTGTTTAGACATTTATGCAGACTTGTGAAAAATTCAATAATCACTTCACAGTTGGGGAAAATGTTCTGCATGAGAATTTGGATATGATAATCGTGCATCCTGGAGAGGTCTGTGGTTCACAAGGCAAATTATTTGGTTGCATGTAAATCATATTTTTCTTCACTGAGCTTTATATAATTAGAATTCAGTAATCAAATTCAAATACCAAAAAAAGCATGAAAAATATTCATTTTCCATTTTCATTCGTTTGCAGCTTAGATTACATTTTCGCCTGATTGAGAACAGTCCCCTGTGGACCATGGAAGGTGCTGTCTAAACAGTTTAAAACATGGCTTTCTTGACAACAGACCCTCTGAAGCATGATAATCAGAAACACATTTTGGTTATGAGGTCAACCGACAATAATTGTCTGGCAGGTTTGTCAATTAACACTCTTCCCCCACATGTGTCAGGATCTGCAGGCACATGTTTATGTTGTACCTTTATATTGTGGTTCAGGAAGGTGTTAATTTATTCCTGTTGCATGATTTCGACAGAGCAAATAAGTAAAATGAAAATCACATTGCAAGATTAGTAGCGTAGTAGAAGAGGGGTGCAGGGTGCATTTCATAATGATTAAGTGAGACATATTTGGAATTATGAGGCCACAAAACCAGTAAAGGCATAATTTGAGAGGTTTCATTGTTACAAACTGAAAGCTATAAGGAAGCTGAATGGGGTGAGAATTCCATAAAAAAATATTCCCAGTGATTCAGTTGTCATCAGTTGAGAGCACCCCTGCACATATGCACAGACCCATGGCCAATGAAATGAGAGTGAGAGAAAATGGGTGGTAAACTTTCCATCATCTCCATTCTTTCCCTTTTTAATAGGGGGATATTTTGTGCTCACTCTGAGTGGCAGAGACCAGTAAAGCCACAGTGTTTTACTGCCTCCTAGCTCAATGTTGACAAAGATTGGGCACCAGAGAGGCCTGCTAGAAAGTCACAAAGTCATGCAGGACAGAGAGTGGGGGTTTGCAAAGAGATCCTTCACTGACACATTCGAGTGTTGTTAATGGTTTAAGGCATTAACGCCACACTTTCACACTTTAATTGAGCACACGGCGAGCGAGATGTCAAAACCCAGAGCCCTCCAGGGTGGCATATGTTGTCTGAGTTACGTGCGCATGTGTGTGTTTAAGTTTGTGTGCCTATGTACATGCAGGTTTGTTTTTATGTTTGTGTGCCTGTGTGTACCTCATCTGTGTGGGAGTGTGACAGACAGAATGAGACCTCTCAGTGGAAGGTGCTAGGGAGACAATCAATACTGCTTACCAAGGTGTGCGGCATAGCTCTGTCTCGCTTTGCACTGCAAAAGAAACTGGCTGAGGAAGAGCCAGGGGAGTATGGACACACACTCACAGAGCCCCCCTAACACCATATCACCGTCTTTTTTATGATACATGACAAGATAATGAGTCTATAGCACCCCTGAAAATATCCCCCATGGGTGTATTATCTCTGTGTATCTTTTATGTGGGGGAGTATTACTATATTCTTTTTAAGATAGACAGTGAACAACCAGATGTCCCGTCAAAGGCACCTCTATTTACTGTGGATGTGATAGTGTCCAAAATCAAGAGATACTATTTATGTATATGATGTGCCTACTAATACGAGGGGCAATGAACATAAAATGATACCTACAGCATACCATGACATTGCACAACATACCTCCCTACAAACAATGTGGCCCCTATTATCTAAAAATAACCAGAATCCCAGGGGTGCTTCTGGATTAAATATAACTACAATAATAATGGGGATATTTTAAAATTTGATAATGCAACTCAGTTCTTTTGGGCACCATTTTCTTGGACCAACACTGTGGGATAGTTCTGTCATGCTGCAGCCCATCCATTTTTATGCACGCTGCCAGTAAGCTGTGCCAAAGTGCTGATATCCCTCATTAGAAAAGCAGGATCCAGGAAAGAATCCAACTAATGCTTGCACACACTGACACAATGATGGTGCAGGGTCTCCACAGGAGATTTGAAGGTCAACAAGAAAAACAGGTTGTAACAGACAGCAAATTGCAGCATGTGAAAACCCAGCCATTTAAATAGAATATCTGGTGCTTTTGGAGAATGAGCTTAAGGGAAGTGGAGATTTGTTCCCTCATGCTTGTTAACGCTAACTGAATTTGACTGCAGAAGGAAACAGACATGCTGATTGAGGTTACTGTGTATGCATGTGTTTTCAAGCAAAGCCTGTGTGATTTCTATGCCAGCAGTCAATTTATCCACGCAATGAGGGGCTCTGCACTTTAACATGCAGACAAGAACTGCACAATATTTGGAATATATTAGGAAAAAGTGCAGCTATTCTAACAAGTCATTCATTATCTGCTGATACACAGGATAATTGTATCTACTGAGTCCACAAAAGCCAACATTTATCCAGCCCCTAGGGCAAAGCCTAGGGGAGCTTGGCTCCCTGGAATATAGAGTTAACACAGGCCACATCCCATCTCTCATATCCTTAGGCAATGTATGTATTCTCATTTTCAGCAATTCCAAATATTACCAGTGTCCACTCTCCCTCATTTTTCTTTTATGAACACATTTGTCGCCAAAATGTTCCCCTCTTTCTCTTGTTCACTCACTCAAACACACATGTGCCCATTAGGTAGATTCACACTTCCATCTAACTTGAAAGACTTCTACCTCCTGCTGTTCTTTTTTAAAGCTCTAGGGTGCTACAGGTGTGGTGAGGACCTTTCCAAACCAGATAGGACACAAGGATTACATACACATGTGATTAAATCCATTGCCTGCTGGGAATTCCAACAATTATTAGCCTTGTACTCCAGGGATGTGGGACTGATGGGGGACCAGGGTCCTGAGGCAGAAGAGAGGGCAGTCAGGCATTGGTTGCCGCAAAGGTAATGTCTCCATCTTGAACATCGGTCTGCCACACTGAGATAAACAGTACCCGCCAGGCAAATGTATTACAAAACATCAGATGTCTCAAAGCACTGTTAAAAAGCACAGTTTGAGACATGGCATCAGCTATTTTGTTTCATGTGACTGGCTTAAGAATACCCTGCTGTTTCTCTCCTTTTGTTTCTTTCTGCATCCTTAGCCACAATGTAGTTTACAGATCCTACAGTACAATTCAAATGCTCCTTTTTGCTGCCTACACAAAAGCTTTGTCATTTTGGAGCTTGTTGTAAATTGAAGGACCCTTCTGAGGGCATTGGGGAAAGAAAAGAGGGTATGTAATGAAAGCATTAAAACAGCATATGCTGCTCTTTTGCACCTCCTCACTTAAGACTGGCTTTTATTTCACCCTTTTTCCCTGTAATGCATACTCTGCCCCCCTTGGTTCAATTCCCACTTGCCTATTTTTGGAAAGTCATTGAGAGTCTTTGACAAAGACAGGTTGAAGTGAATGTGAAAGCGTGCCCGTGGCCTTGTCGACTTATAGTGGAGCAGACCATCTGACCACCAGTAGTAGGTTGGGCCAAGTGGGGCCATTAGACCAAACCTGGGAGACCCATGCAGCCACCACTGCCAAGTTGCTCCTCTCTCCTTCAAGCTTCAGATTACTCTAGCCACCTCACCCAGCATCACCCCTTTCTCTCTTCCCCCTGCAGGTGCCAACACTTCTGCTCAGCTAGATCCCACAGGAGCACACTGAAAAAAATCCATTCAGTGTGCTGTGTGTGTGTGTGTGTGTGCGTGCGTGTGTGTAAAAGATCACTAGTGGCAAAACGAGACTTGTAAGTGGTGGTGTTGGAAGAGGTTCAGTCCCAGGAGGGCTAATTTTATATTGTTGTCCAGATGACCTTGAGCTGGGTACCATGGAAACATTTCTACCTTGACACTGTGAGGTGTCTTGGTGGCTCTCCAATCGTGTGGCGACAAAGCCCTCTCACCTCAGAACTGAGAGAAATCGCTAAAGGCAAAAGGCTGGAAATAATAGCAGGGCGCCTTCGGTACCCAGGGAAGAAGAGTATTAGCAGGAAATCTTTTGAGGTGCCGCTGTTCATGCTCCAAAGATCCTCTTCAGACAGGTAGCTGTATTTGAAAGCTATTGATGGCCTTGTTCAATCAATGGAACAACAAAATCCTGAATCAAAGTGACTCATAGAAAAGTGAGGCCAAGTGTGTGTGCACATGTGTGTGAAAGAGTCAGAGGGAGAGGAAGAAAGAGTTTGGGATTGTATGCGTTTTTAAAAGGGCATGTGTTTTAGGAGTGTTCAGTGTGTGTGTGTGTGTGTGCGTGTGTGTGTATGTGCGCAGCACACATAGATAGAAAGAAGCAGAGAATACCTATGAGATTTGATCTTATAATATTGGCTTGGAAATGTACCAGACCACCATGTTTGTATCTAAGCAGCATGTACTTTCTATGTAAATTTCTGTTAGCTAACACTGTATTCAGCTGTATTTGTCTTCTCTGTTTTGATATACAAATGAAGTCAGCTGGAATACATTAGACTACACACATTTATTTCAGGAATTAAGTAATATTAGGCTTTAATTACCAAAAAATGTGCCCAAGCAGGACAAGACAATATTTGTATGCAAATGCAGAAAAACAAAATCACACTGTTCGAAAATGCTAAATAGGGAACTAGTAATGACTCTTTTCTCTCAGCCTGAAGGCGAATGCAAAAATCTCTAACTAAACAAACAAATATTTGTCATTAGTATTTGCAAAATCATTTTTGCAAATTAACTAAACTTGCAGATGTACCTGCCTTAGTTTCCTTCATCATGTCATGCCTCATTGTCATGGACTGCAGCTGTGTGTCTGCAGGAGGAGGAATAGGAAGTACATGCTCTTTCTTTGTGCTGCATCTTGTCCACCCAGCAACCCATCTGCTGCCTCAAAATGCTCCTCTATGTAAAGTAGAAAACAGTGATATGCCTTTGATTTTTAACCTTTCAAAAAGACTTTGAGCGCATGTTGCACAATTGGCAACAATCTTTTTGTCTATGAATGGAGGCAAATGTGCTCATGCAAACAATATCTGATGAATCATGCATTGTTCACTACCCCCATCCTTTCGAAACATTAAGAAAATTTGCATTTCTTTTAAACTTTTTTAGTAAGGAATTAATGATATTCTGTTGTAAACAGTGATCTAAATACAAACCAATGTGTGAATGGGCTGTGCATCATTGTTCGGTATTTACACTGAGCAAGCATTTGTAGCTGGCATCTCTTTTCTTGTGAAGTGCCCTTGGAACCAAGTCTTTTATATCTCAATTAAAGTGCTTTCCCTGTGCTCCCTTGCTTTGAGCACAGCCATTATCACCATGGCTCCCAACAGTCTAATTATGCCCACTCCCAGCATCACCCCTCTCCTCCTCCAAACCCCATATAGCGCCTACGCTGCTGTGTCTTAGACTTTGGCAAGCTCACCTCAGCCTCCCTGCAGCCAATCAGAGAGCCCTGTGTGCTGTCATTAGAGGATAGGAGTGGCTGTGCGGCGCTGGGTGTCTCTATGGGAGGCATTGATGAAATACCCCAGGGGAGACCTGGCACAGCAAGGTCGCTGCTAAACCCTGAACCGCCTGTCAGCAGCACTTTGTCTGAACATGATAACTTCCTTCTTAGTGGGCTTTCATAGAGCCCACACCTTCTTCTATGTACAGCATCCATGTAGTAGCCCCATTATTAAGAGCAGCATCTGGAAAAACATCAGCATTGCAAAGACACTGTTTGGTAACAGTCAAGACAGTGCTGAAAGCAAAGACAAAATGGCTTAATCCAAGCTTGTTTGGCCCACACAAGCCATCGCACACTGGTATCTGAACATATAAATTACTTAAGTCCTATTGTCATTGAAGTTTGATTGAATTCATTAATTTGGAATTCTGTTCTTAGTTGAAATATACTTTTGCTCTCTGTATTACAAAGCATCACACTTCCAAGGTAAATCGGAGTTTTGGGGATAACATACTGTGTGCAGTGGTGAATTTTTCATTCATTTGAGTTTGTACTATAGTCTAGTCTAGTCTAGTGCTACTTTGGTTATCCTGTTATTAATCTCTAAAAACATTATTAATTAAACTGCTGTTGATAATATGTAGCTAAAAGGTTCAGAAATTAAAACTGAGACAAATAATGACACACCTCTTATTCCTACAAAAGCTGCATCCCACCAGGACATCTGGCTCAGAAGGATTGATTGTTGCTGCCTTGTGCTGTAAACTCCTCATTGGTTGGATGTGTTTTTCCACATACTTCACTTTCAAATGGAAACAGCAGGAGAATTGAGGTCCCGCTGTTCCTCAGACATATACTTAGCTTTCAGATGTGGTAAATGATTTTAGTTCTTTTTTAATATTTATCTATAAAGACTGTTTACCTAAGGTCTGAGTGAGTAATGTCAATTTAATAAAATAAAGAGTTGGTTAGGTTTACAGAATGATTCACAGGTTAAAGATGACACTGCCTGAGACATCTTTCACAGAGAGCCAGAGAAGAAGCATGAATTGGTTCAATGACTTGGAGCTTTCTATAGGCAGTGTGGTGGCTTAATGGAAAACAAGGGAAAGAATAGAACTGCCAAATGACAAGTCCAGGGAAGTAAAACGCTACCAACAAAGTGCACCTGCTCTGCATAGAGAGCACAAATGAGACTTCACTATCATAAATCATGCACCTATAGCAGGCAGGTACCTATTCATATTTAGACTCTGGGGGCAGACAAAGAGTGTGCAAGCATAGGAAGACTTGTTTGCGGAATAAGCTGCCATCACTCAGTGAAACTTACAGCATGCCTATGACATATAGAAGGCAGAAAGGGAATAAATGAAACACCACTCAGTAAATTGCAGTAGCAAACATCTAGGGCAACTAACCTTCAGACCAACTTCAAACCTCCTTGAAACTGTGCCATACTGCATCATGCACTGTGGGTAGTGCAATATTAAACCATTTTTCCAAAATAACAGAATCCAGTGCTTGTAGGACAATAGACGTGACTTCACACACTGCTCTTTGAATCCACCAGTGATATTTTAGATCTTTTAAATTAAAATATTTTGCAACTTCTTCCTGCTGTGAAACCACTTTTTACTTTATTTACCGGCATGCATTGTGGTGTTAGCATATTGGTATATGGGACTATCATGCAGAAACAGCATTTGCACCACAGGGTGCACTTTGGTTCTGTAAAATAGCTTCATATTCCTTGGCTGTTACGCAATCATGCAAAGCGATCATCAGACCTAATGATCCCCAGCAGATAGCTGCCCCTACTATTATAGCTCTGCTGCCATGTTTGACAGTTGGCAGCAGCTATTGTGGTTTAAAAGCATCATTCAGTTTCCCTCAAAATCTGAAGAAGGTGAAAGATGACTCGTTTAATGTTATTGCTTTTTGCTGTTGCTCAGGTTGTATGGTACCTTTACTGGTGGCTTTATAGTATTACAGTAAACAGTGCATCACAAGGCAAAAGAGCAAAACAGGCGCTTTGTGTGCAGTTTTTGAAGATTGTGTTTTTGACACTGTTGTAATATTTGAGACTAAAGCACTGCATTGTTTAGCATCTATTGTATTTAGTGTCACCAGTCTATCACAGGGCTAACACACAGAAACAAGCAAGTTCCACCAAGAACCTTCTTGCTGTGAGCCAACAGTGCTAACCACTACACTACTGTGCAGCCACTGTGTATACACCCATACTATATGTGAAAATCTAACAATACTTTCAAAAAGTAAATGTAAAAGTTAACTACTTTCACTTTTACCACTACTTTTATTTCAAGAGCGTTTCCCCCTCTTTTTCGCTCTGTACTGTTTTATAAACACTCAGTTTTTATGAATCATCGACACTGACAAAATCAGTCCCTGTCTTTATGTTACTGAAGTCACTAAGTTTCACCCAATTACTGAAAAAAGGTAAATAAAAAACAAGATACATTTTCTATATCATTCACAGAACACAGTGAACAATTCTGCATTTCCTTATTCTAGATAAAGATACTGTCTGGACTCAAAGAATACAGGTAGGCACAAAGAGAACTTTTCTTTTTTAGATAAGTTATATACATAATACACAATTCTCAGTAGCATATAAATGTTTCATAATTTAAAATGTAAGCAGTTTTGGTTTAGTCCAAATATAATGTATGTATATATGTGCATAGGTGTACATACATATACAGAAATGCATACATGCATGCACACACACACCTGTGAAAGACTTACAAATGCCAATTTGTATGGAAAGTGCTATATAAACTAAAGTGACTTGAACTGACTTGATTCACATGATTAACGATGATTTGTGCACACTTACAATATCTTGATTTTCCCATTTCTAAGCCGACGTACCCCAGCAGAAAAAACAAGCACAGGGCAAATTTGGAGTTGTATGTCTGAAAACTCCTACCTGAAATTTTTATTTTTACACTCCTAAAGCTCTACTTGTGATTCAGCAAAATTGCATTTCCTTAATCAGATTATTTATATAAATTACAGTGACATTACCTTGTTTCACCCGCTGTGAAGTAGGGAACCAGTTTGTATGTATGTTTTTCGACTAATTCTGTTTGTTATAATAGTAAGCTAAGACAGGACTTGACTTACAGAATCCATTTTGCCCCTAAACCATCCTCCTCTCCTTGAGTCTGTCATTAAGCATGTGATTTCCAGACAGAGCTCATTAGATCCATCTGTAATTTAATGGCACCCTTGGGTCCTCGCTATAGCCTTTTGGTATTGTGTTTATGATAGATTCAAGCCATACACTGAAGATGATATTTTGCCTGACTTAAAACGCTTTTTAAATAATTTGCATAAAGTATCAAGCAATGTTGATGATTTTAGTATTTCATTTGATATATTTTCTTTTCTATTTCCTCTCCCTAGTTTAGCATTTAATAGACTTTTCAACTCCTCATGTACATGATATATCCCATTTAATATCTGACTCTCTGTTACATCTTTCTGCAAAAAAATATTTTTTTTACAGTACCTGTCATCAAATTCTGAAGTCTTACTAATGAATAGACCTTTAAAGTCTCTCTCTCCCACACATTAATTACCTGACAAGCCAATCAGAGTTTTACCATCAGGACCCAGTACTTTACTTCCATTTATATTTTCCACACATGACTTTGAGCCAGTGTGTTCATTTTAGACCAAAATTGATTGTAAATGTAAACATGTTGAAATTTGATGTTTAGGTTTTCTTTAAATTTAACACCTATCACATTTGAAACACCTTTTATACAATCAATATTTTTGTAAAACTGTGTTGTCAGTGCTTAAAAGCGTTCAAAATCTGGTACTCTATATAATGATTTTTAAAACACAGAAGTGGTAAACTCTTTTATCTCCCTTTTCCAATAGGGCTTTTCATAAATAATATGTTTTTATTGTGCTTTTAAATTTTTTCTTTGCCCAGTTTACAAAAACTACTGTACCAGTCCCTGGATTTTCATGTTGTATAAAACATGATTGTAAGTAAGTCTTTATTTTTTTAAACCACAGGATAAGACATTAGCTTTTTCCACCATATTTAAAGCTTTAACAACAATAAGGAGTGATCTGGATTCTTTCTATCTATACCTTTACTTCAAAGGAGTCATGTAGTACAAGTATTATCAACCACTGCTGTACCATTAATAGATATTGATGCATAATTTTCATTCAGAAGGCGTATCCTTCCACTTACAACACTTTGATTCTTTTAAGAATCATTTATTGATTCCCGATGCTTGTTTAGAGTCATCCAAAGTAAACTTTCTCTAACAAGTAAACTTTCCCTACTTTTGTGAAAAAGACACATTAGCGAAATATGTTGTATAGCTAAGATGTTTGACAGTTGATGCTATATTTATGAAAGACATAATCGGGTGTGATCACAGGTGCATAGTCAGATCAGCCCGGGGACTAAATGTGCACAGGCAGCACAGACTAGACTGTGTTGTTAGCCCTATTTGCCGTACAAACAAGGAAAGTTTCTTTTTTTGTGACAGAAGTAATTGAAAGGAAAGTTGTCAAGAGTGTGACAATCAGAGTGAAACGTGTGTTCTTGTTGGTGCGGGTAAGTGAAAATTGGGACATATCCAAAAACTTATTTTAAAGTTCTTGTTTTAAGGAAGAAGAACAACAACAAATTACTTAAATAATGCAGTATTTCTACTTAACTCTATATCACTGGTTACAGTATTGCAGCAGTGTGCACTGATGCATACTTTGACCAAAGCCAGTCCAGATAGCTGTAGTAAGATTGTCTGTACACACTGTCAGACTGCACATCACTCTTCAGACTACAGACACAAAGCATCGTTAAAAGTCCATCCATCTGCACAGACGACTGCTGTCGCTTCCCCCATGGGCCACTGTGAATCACAGAGGCAGGTACAGAGAAGTGCACTGTAAAAATTCAACATACTGCTTGTTTCTCCTGTGAGAGCTCAAGCTATAGCTCCATAAGTGAATATATTTTTAACCTGAAGACATTTTTTGTACATCACAGTTTGTTATTATTTAAATACATGTTTTTACCTAAACCATCATTCCACTTAACTTGCTCAGTTAATAAATTTAATAATTTCTGTTATGACATTTCTCTCTGTTCCCTTGTGTTTCTTTGAATTAAGTTCTCAATTATTCAGTTGAAAGTCTGCATTGAAATGTATTTGTGCATTTGTGGTCATTACACCTAATTTATGTGTGCCAAATCTTCACAGGCAGTATTAATTTCTTTGTTTATACATTTGTCAAGTGGACTGCAGGTTTGTCAAATGGTCTGGAAATGAAACAGTGTGACACTTTTTCTGTGGTTGCAAATAGATTTTATGAGTCACTTAGCCTAACATGACAAGTTGCAAATTGTTTAATTCTGCAACCATTTTTATTCACTTTGCACTCTCAGCTAAATGAAGCAGTTACCAGATTAAAGGGCTTGTAAGAATAAACATCTAAATTAGTTGGTTGAACTGATAGTGGATAAATTGTTTTGATGAATATTTTATATTAAAAGAAGGAGACAAAGAGAGGTGGGTGAGTGAGACCGATTGAAAGAGAGAAAGTGGGAGACAGAAGAAAAGCGAGATTAGACAGCCAATTATTTAATCTCTATTGTTGTTTGTGACTAATGATGATTAGGAATAGCACACAGTAATTACAAATTCATAGACATGGGAGCAAACACACTGTATTAACACAGCAGTACATATCTTGTAATCAACAATTAACAGCACAGCAAACCACTGTTTGCTTATCACATAATTCACATTGCTACCCAATGCAGTGGTAACAAACTGTGCTGGCAAATGAAAATAACACGCACTTCATAGCCTTGTGCATTATGTCTAAATGAAAAAGTTGTGAATCTTGTAGTGTTTAAGTACGAATTGCTTGTTAATTCTTTACTCTAATAATATTCTCTCAGTGAACGGCTCAAAGATGTATTTCATGCACAGAATGTTCCATCTTGTGAGGCCTTGGATTTTGGTAATATAGCATACAGCAGCAGGCAGCGTGGATGGATGATATGTGTAGGACCATTAATCTTATGCATGTGTTCGCAAAATGCTCTCCTTTTGTTTGTGCCGCTGGGCGGCTATGCCTGCTTTACTTTTGTTTTTTAGTCACAGACAAGCAGAGGTGCACAGGAACAAGGGAAGTTTCGTTCAAAGTCAGCAACAAACTAGGCAAATGAAAATGTAAACTTCATACTCACATTTATGATTTGCATGAGTTCCTGGCATCAAATGAATAGAGATATCACCACAATATTATAGAAATGTCTTAAAGTGACACAGAAAGTGCCCTTGTGGTACCGTATGTAGGATAAATTCATAAACCTTGACTCAGTTTTGCTGATAGCATATGTGGCTGTGGCTCCCTTTCAATTGTTGACCTTGGTTAACTTCGACATCTTCATGATATCCAAACCGCAGGAGACCATCATTGTGGATTCTAAGTGCTCCTTCATTAATGACCTACAATCAATACATCAATGGTATTGTACTATTTTTGTGCTAGTTAGCCTAGCTGGCTTGCTAGCACTGATTAGCACTAGACCTTACTACTTTTTATTCATGTTATTTCAATACTTCAACACTGGATTCATTGTGGCTACTTGAGATTTTTCCTACGTTTCTGATGACAGTGGAGATTTTTAAGAGTAAAGACACCAAGGAAGTGGGAGAAAAACCTCCAGGAGACCATTAATCAAATCACCAGGAACAACAATGTCACTGGGTACCAAAAATTAAAGATCAGTGGGTGCTACAGAAAATAAATTTAATGTTCATATTTTTGGTAATTGCACTACTAACCAATTACATGCACACGTCAAAACAAACACCAGAAGGTTAGTATAGAGACACTGAAAATGAACATAGCTACTGTAATTACAGTTACTACTGTCTTTGCAACAAGCTCCTGCCTTTTTAAGAATTCAAGTGTCTGGTATAATTTTAGTACTTGAAGTTACAGAGATTTGCATCAGGTTCATCCCACTTTTTTCCATCTCTGACTCTGGAATATCACTTTCATTTTTTTACCCCCAAAATTATGCAGCGCTCATCCCTTCATCTTCTCGATTCTTCGGTCAGTCCTGGAGGAGTGATGGGTAAAGATCACTCCTCATGAACACTAGCTCATTTCCCCTCAGGTAATCTCTAAGTTTCCAAGTAAAAATTGTTGCTAGCTGCTGAGGATTAAAAGAGAAGCATGAGGATGAGACAGAGATGAGGAAGAGAAGAAAATCTGCCAGTCAAATGTCATTCCACCCCAGACTTCATCCTGCAACCATTTACTTTGAAGACATGTTTTGCAATGACAAGGAACCTTTATTGACTATTCATCAGCCCTCGTTAAAGGAAACCAGGAATTCTCAGATCAATTAATTTTACTTTTATTTTTTAATTTTATTTTGACCCTTTCCTTCTGTTCACATGCTTTCCTGTAATCATTAGCTTCAATTTCTTTCTGTATCAGACTAACGTCCTTTTGGTATATCCTGGTATAACATTAAGTAAACAATGCTATTTTGAGCTATATTTTGCAATCAGGTGAGTTGGTGAAAAGTGCAAATGTTGCTGCAGAGCAGAACGGGCCCAGTTCTCTCAGGTTCCTTCTGTCCCCATGCTGCCAGCTTGCTCCCAAAGGCCCTCGGAGGAATAATCAGTCATTAACTGGTGCAGGCCCAGCTTCAGCTCTAGAGTACCGTGTCCCTGGGAAGATCAATAGGCCAGGGTAATTAAAGAGCTGGTCGGGGAGGGAGGGGGACATGTTGCCAGTAAATCCACCGCAGCGACAGGATGCCTGTAGCCAGAATGACTACAGCATTGACACTGAGAATGCCATTAAGGGACGATGACCACACACACAAGAACATATACAAACACATACAACTTAATATATCGCAGACACTATTAAGGCTTACAAACTGGCTTAAACACAAGCCTATGCACACACAACATAATACAACACGCATGATAGGTTTGTATTGTAATAACATGACTTGTTTAGCTTTTTTTTCTAATTTCTATTGTCATGGTGTAAATTGGCATAGATGATAGTAATTACTGTGATTTAGAGTTGTGCGCTGCGCCCAAACACCAGAGGATTAATCGTGTCTTCTTGTGTATCCAAGTGGAGACGCAAATCTATTGAGCTGTCAGGACACATGGTGATTTAATTTCTCTAAGCTGCTTTTAGCGTGAGTAATGTTTTATTGTGGAAAAGGTAGCAGCAAGGTAAGCTGCATGTGCACGAGCCGTATTGCTTTGGAAAAATCCAAAACACCATAGATGGATTTCCTTTTTACACCACAAATGAAGTTGCTCAGATGTAGAAGTGCAATAAAGAGATGAAGGATGTACCAGAGGATCCTGTGGGAAAGGCCGATGTGAATGGTGTTGTTTTTCTGTTTGTTTGCAGACGTATAATGTGTTTTTGCAGAGTAGAGTTCAGTGTATGCCCCAAATCCCTGAGCATTTGCAGGCTCTGCTGGTTTCTTTAATCTGACGCATTAGTGATCTTTACTTCATTCTAATAGGGACACAGAGGTCTTGTGTTGTTGTCAAGCCTCTCAGACTTTTTAAATCCAGTCCTACACAATACATTACAGCACCTGTATTCACTTAATGTAAGCTGCAGTACACAGTGCAAAACATGTTACAAACAAATGGTTTACACACTGAACTAATGTATAACTTCCAAGACACTTCCACTATGTTACTTAGGCTACATAAATAATGAACTCATTCATCTGGTGACGTATCATTTTCCATGTAGAGACAATTAACATTAGGGTGAGAAAGGAAGAAGTTTGTCGCAGGGAGGTGTTAATCATCACTGACAATTATTTTGTGCGATCCAGGAAGCTACAGAAAACAATGTAATGTACTGTAGGAACTAATTTACACGTTTATATATGGTAAAAGTTTTTTTTAAGAAGTTTTTGTTGGTTGTCATAAGTAGCAACATGATCGTTATTTCTCCTTTTATACACTAATTCAGCTAACTGTTGTATGTTAGCTAGAGAGTGCTACTTTGAATCTGCATGATGGTAAATACTCTGAACTGCTAATGTTAGATGAACACAGACTGATATATTTTTTTAACAAAGCTGGACAAGAGTACTTACGACAAAAGTAATCATACTTATAATAGGTAACTGAAACTCTATGTAAATGCTGGCAAACTGCAGCCACATTCACTATGTCCCAGCAATGTCAAGATTATTATCATTAGGTGCTTTTTTGGAAAGGTGATGCATTTGGTGTATAGTTACTGGGGCATAATATGAGCGAAACAACCTGGCAACACAAGCCTGAGCTCAAGGCAAAGAAAACCTTGAGTCACATACAGATCACTAAACATTTGCAAACAATATTGCAACCATAATAACCACACTATCTTGTGTCAGTGAGACTCCAGGCTCAAGCAAACAGTGGCTGCGTCCCAAAACCAGGGGTGTGGTTTCCACTCCATTTCTATTTACTGCACAAAACAGCACGTTAGTGATAAAAATATCTCTTCTACAAACAGCATGATAAACACATGACTTAGCTTGAACCAAACTGACCAGGCTCTGTAGGATCTGCTAAGACTGTAAAATATAAAATGAAAGGTTACAGCATTCCCACCACCTGTTACTGTTTGAGTATCAGCTAATTGAGACTGAGGATCATACTGTACCTGCCACCTGCACCCCATTTGACTAGTTTTCCACGGCCTCAACACTGCATAACAAGCAGCAGAGCCAGAAGGAGCACAGACAGAAATGGAAAGCATTCTGCAGACGGATGGCCTTTGCAATAAGTGAACTGAGAAATTGTAAAGACTTTCTGTTTTATGGTGTATAGAAATGGCCTAGATATTGATCACTTTAATGAGGCTCTTTCAACAGACAACATCCTGTGTGTTTGGTTTACGATTTGTCGTAGTACGAGTTTTTACTGCACTAGTAGCAATTAAAAAATTAAAAATGATTGGAAAGCGCTGGAAATGAGATCACTAGTGTGTGGGTATTTTTTATTCTTTTGGTTTGACCATACATCCTACATATTATCATAGATACCACAACACATTACCTAACTTCCTTGGAATTCACTGTGAGTAATCTAAAAACAAAATGTTCATTTTATGTAAAATAAGAGAAAATAAATAAATATTTTTTTTTAAGTAATAGGTAAATTGGAATAGAAATTACTGAGCTTATTCATGATTCCCAGAGCAGGAGCCTTTCAAATCTGTAATAATTACATGATGTTTTTTGTAGCTATTCTGGGGTGAAACTTTACATGATCCAGAATTTGTTTAGTGAACTTTGTCATCTCTAGAGGTTCCTTTAGACCTTCTGTCTTGTAAACATGCATTAGGTCTGCAAGACCTTTTTTGATCTTGGTTCTCCCCAATTTCCTTTTGATAGTCTAAGCTGTGATGTTCAAAGGTGCTGTAAGTTTGTTGGCAGCTTCTCTGTAAGCCAATACTTTCTTTCTAGCTCGCCTTTTATCTGCTGAGCTGTCACTGGCCCTTATAATGGCTGCTGAGTGTTGCACCAAAAACTTAAATATGCGGGCCTATTGATTTGGAAGCTTTCAGTTCCTAATGAGGCTCTTTATTAGTGTTTTATTAAAGGTAGTTACATTGGAAAGGTCATCTAGTTAATCATTTGTGTTTAAAACACATATACGGTCCCATCAAGTATTGTTTGCTACAGGTGCCACATTGCAGTCACTCTCTTCAGTTCACTTAAACATGAGATGTTTTTTTTTATTTTTTTTATTACTTTTTAGGTATTTTTGTTGGATTTACAAACAGGAACTTGATTTCACTACAAATTTAATGTAAGGTATTTTATTAGCAGTGTATATTGTTAATACAATGAGCCTATTCTATTACTGAGACACACATGCATTGCACATGGTTCATGCATAAGAAAAATACTTTTGCAGTAGGTTACATACCAAAGAACAGTTAATGTAATCAACTCTGTGAACCTCTGCAGGCATTTAGGCTTTGGATAAAATGAGATTAAGTGCAGCACAATTGGTTTACAGTGTTTGAACAAACTCATGCCTCTGTAGTGAGGGCTACTGTACAGCTGCAGATCCGCTGCAGGTCCACAAGGAATAGAAGAGGTCACTCTACCCCTGCACATGTATATATCGATGGCACTTCAATACAGACAATTATAGTGTATTTCTCCCTGCCTCACAGATAAATGTATATTTGTGTGGTTCTATTGTTCGAAGATAATGTATTCCTCAAAAACTATAGACATCAACACAAGCTGATAGATTAGACATCTATTTTTAATTACAAACATGTAAATATGATAAATAAATAAATATATCTTTTTATTAAATGGTCCAGCTTAGTGTGCAGCCTACCGTTTTTCAAGAAAAAAATTATATTGTCTGTCTTTGGAGTATGAATAAAAGGTTAAAATATGCAGTGATGCTTTCAGTTAGGTTTTAATTTTTTTTAGCTTATGATGATATTCTGTTTGCCAGTAGTAATCATTTTATCTCTGATGACCTGGAATGCTATAAGGCCTGTCTAGGCATCAAACCTGACTCTGAAGACCCACTGGGTTGTTCCTTCTTGCGACTCTATCCTGCCTGTTCCCCCGAGCCCTCTGGTTATTTGATTTATTGATCTAGCCAAGATGTACTGGAAAAATTCTCCACTCTCGTAAGGACATAGTAAACTAGAAAGTAGGGGGAGTAGGAGAAGTCTATTGATTTTGCGGACAGTGACTCTGATCACTTTGAACAGCTTGGGATTGACAAGCTGTCTCCCAGCAGAGCAAAACCTTGAGCGGGTAGAGAGAAAAGCAGATGATGGGCGTATACATCAGCAACAAACATTCCACAACTAAACAAAAACAAGAGAGGGTATTAACTGTGATGCCCATCGATCGGTCAGCACTGCACACAGTCAGGGAGACAGCCTGGCCTATTAGATTTGTCTGAAGGCAGGAACTGCAAACAGCAAAATGGACAGCGTGGGTCAACGGGACATCTTCAGCTGGAACATATTTTTATAGATACACAAGGTGAGAAACTGAAGAGAGACATGAACAGAAAATGAGAGAGTGAAGCAGAAAATACAGAGCTCCATAGGGGATTGATCTAAGCAATGTCATTAACAGTCAAGGCAGAGATTTCCTCCTGGCTTTGTTGCCTACTGTGCACCGAGTGTCATTCTTTCCACACAGATCTGTGAGCAGGAGGGACACATATTAAGAGCTTAGAGGCAGATTTATTTTGTCATGTTTGGTAGAATCTCACAGGTGGGGGGTCAGCATAAACAACACAAGTTGGAGCTGCTAGACTGTCCTTTTCTTCCTCTGGCTTGACACCAAGCTGAGTGGAGGCACAATGGACACAAATATAAACCTATGAATGTCGACACTGTCAATCTTTACATTCACAGTTTTACTATATTTCCAACTTCTTAATAAAGCAGATTATTTTATTTTAAGTTGCAACTCAGAATTCCCTTCTGTCTTTTAGAAAAGATGATACAATATAGTCTCCAAACACAGCACGGTAAGAACAAAGCAGTGAGCCAAGCAAAAGTAACTGCAAATGAATCAAAACGCAGCATGTCTCAAGGCCACATGGTGCAGTTATCATTTCATATTATCCAGTGAAGATGCTATAATCCATTTCTTTTACTATTTCTTCTTTTATGATTCTTGAACACTGGTACATACAATAATAATGAGAATTAGCAAAGCCCATTTTGATCATTTTAGATAATTGAATCTGTTTTCATCAGACCACCAATTGAGTAGAACAGAGAAAAATGAAGACTATCACTTGTGTTTATCATACATTTACTAAAAACTTTGTTTAAAAACTCACTCAATAGCATTCATTGTTTATTATCAACTAGTATGTATTATAGGGTTGTTGTTATTTAAAAAGCTAAACAAGACATTAAAAGACTGTGCTTTAAATACATACAAGTGAGCACCAGAGGTGCTAAGTAACTCAGTAGGCTATATTAAGTATTGTACAAACAACAATTTTGAGGTATGTATTTTGAGGTCAGATCATCTGAGAAGGTACATATACTTATATTTCCATTTTAGTTTTTGTGCACTTGCTAGTTTACAGCTAAGAAATAACTTTTGTTATTTTTTGCAAATGATTCTTATGAAACAAAATCAACCAATAAATCATGACTTATTATTATAGATTAAAAACCTGTTAGTATGTTAACTGGTTAGGATGAGCTCCACCTTTATCAGTTAATGTTCTATACCAAGTCCTAGTTAACAAACATGTTTGTCCTTTATTTTTTTATAATTTGCTATAAATGTACCTACATACTGAGAGCTTATGGAACAAATCCAGACTACACTCAATACAGTTCAGAAATACTTTTCTTAATGGATATGTTGTATTTTTGTATTTAGAGTACACATTAGACTTCTACTTACTTTAGATTGATTAGACTGGAGTATCTTTCAGGAAAGTACTTGTACTTTTCTTGAAAATGAGTCACAAACACACATACAAGCATACAGTACCCACATACACTCAGCCTACATGTATATTTATTTATGGTTAGTGTGTGGCATCACAGATAAGCATGTCTGTATCTGTGTCTGTGCTCTTGTTCTATTTCACCTTGTATTAAATGATTAATTGCTTTAACACCCATTGTGAAATGTTTGGGTGAGCCTAATGACAGTTTGATACAGAGCCAATCTAGACAGCGGACAAGAAATGTGATTGAAATTCATTGCTTTTGAATGGCTGTAATTTTTGTCCCAGTCAGAATATGCCAACTACCACAAGCACTGGGTATTTCCCAGACCTGCAATTAAACAGAAAAGGCATGAATCACTGGATGAACAAGGATGGTATACTGGGAATGCAACTGTAAAAAAAAAAAAAAAAATTGTATTGAAATTTGACAGCCACAAATGGCAGATGACACTCTCCTGCAGTCGAAATGCATAATTATTATGATTTGAATTTTATGAATATTGTGATTTTTTTTAACTTTATGTTACAAAATATGTCTTGTTGCTCAAACCACATTGTGCTCCCATAGCACATAGGGAAGCACCCGTTCATCTAGCTGTCTAGTTGCCCATGACAAACAATAACCTGGCTGGATGTTGTTAACTAGGTTTTGACGGGTCTTCAAAACGCGATCATTTTAATAATTGTGCCTAATTTCTGACAGGCTCTACAAGTCTGTCATGTATGTCTGTACATGATACAGATTATGTCATGAGACACAAAGGGTGTATATAAAATTATTCTCCCTTCTACTGTGTTTCAACATTTTAAATGTGATAATTGCGGTGAGAATGGCAAATGCTTATTGTGTGACCACATTTTCACTCTCAACTTTTCTTTGTGTGAAAATATCCATGAATATTTTAAGTGAATAAAACAAACCTATGATCATCTCTCCCACATGCAAGTAAAACATCAACCTGGACATAAACATATTTTGGTCAGATCAACATTGTGCATACCCCAGTGCAAACAGCATAGTGTATGTCTGTTACCACAGAAGGCACCCTTTCACACAGACAAGTAGCTGGACTCCCATTGTACAAAGCCATTATTCCTGGTGTAATTTAAGACAGCCTTTTGTGACATGGTAATTATGGCAGATGGGAAGATTTTCACATTACGGCAATCTAGAATTGCTGACGGGTCGCTGGGTTTCTAGGGTGAGAGGAAAGAGAACTGTGAACAGATTAACAGAACAATCTTTTATGTTTTATCTCTGAGACACATGCAGAAAATGGAAGTGGTCAGGTTGCCTTTAAATCACCGAGTCAATTACTTTTTCCATATGGGACAGTGGTGATTTGGATATTAGAGACAGGGGAGTTGAGTGTGAAGGGGACGTATCAAAGAGGTATCCCCAAGCTATCCTGGGTCCCTTAAGGCAATAGTTATGAACACCTGACTGACTCTGATTCAGGGCTGTGCTGGTTGCATTAGCTTTGGCAGCGGTAGCTGGTTGAGAAGAGATCCAAGAAGGACTGCTAACATCCCCAGGGATTCTGATTATTCTATCATAATTTAAAATACATTTCTAGATGCTGCAAGTGTTAGGGAAAAATTGTGGTCATGAGTGACGTTATACATCATTTTCAGTAAGAAATATAAGTTAAATAACACGAAAAAAACTAATATAAGAGCATTTTTAATATGCTAGGTATTAGGAGTTCATGTCATTTTAACAATTGAATAATACATTTATTTTGAATGATGCATTTAAGAAGTAGAAATAAGTTGTGTCTAAGTAAACAATTATCACTGGACTGCCATAATATCTGCCCAGCATTGTGGATTTCATTGTTTTGCTGCATTGTCCCACAATAAACAAATGTGCAAATCTTTACCTTCTTCACATGTATAGCTCAAGACCTAAAAGCTTTTAGCAACATTGTCTCATTTCCTTGTGTAATTATAAGTAATTTATATAGTATCATATTCACAATTATGTCTGTTTGCAAAGTGTACCAGGAATGAAAGCCATAACTATTAACAACTAATCATTGTAATATTTGAAAACAGGTAAGTTCTGAACTGATAGATGGCCTTTTTTTAAATTTGAAACACCACCCTGTGTAAGTGTTGTGTTTACACACTTCGAGCAATTAATCCCAGTGTGATGCAGTAAAAGAAATTCAAAGTGTGAAAGACACTTAGATGATTTTATTTGTCTGTCTATGAATATTCAGATCTATGAAGTACATTTCACTATGCCCACTGGAGTCACTTCACAAGGCTGATATATTGTCTAAAACCTTTAACTTTGTTTTTTTTTTTATAGTCTATCATCTTCTCAGATGATCTGACTCAAAGGGCTGTTTTTTCAAGTGTGATCAGACTGGATCATCTGTCACAACTTCAACTGACTGAGAAGAAGAACAGAAATACACTCGCTCACACGCGCACACACACACACACACACACACACACACACAACACACACACAGGAAAAAATCTCAGAATAGACTCAGAATTAATCCTGAGAACTGTCAGCTTATCAGACACTTTTAATTGCCATGATACATATATTTCTGATGTGTCTGATGTTTCTGTCTAGGTGATTTTATAATGTACATAATTTCATACTGTACAAAGTACTCCATGTTAATGAGAAATGTGAAAGTAATTTTATATAACCTGAGAAAAATATCAAGCTCAATATAGATTGTTAAATATGATTTTAGACATAAATATGTCCTCTCCATGACTTGTGTAATTTTCTTTTTCTTAACACCTTGACACAGGCTGGCTGGTCAAAATGATCCAGTGAGGTCCCTGCAGCAGTGGATAATCTAAGTGATCAAAGGGTCTTAATGCAATATGAGGGTTTTTTAAAGGTCAGCTGCAGATCTGCCATTTCTTATAAGTCCTGAGTTCTCCTCTGGCCTGCCAGCCATTAAAGGTCACATCGTACTACTCTCCTGCAGACAAAAAAGATGGCAAAGGGCTCTGTGTGAAGAGGACCATTCTTCATTTAACAAGGACCACAAGAGCAGACACTTCTATTATACTACGTGCTGTCATACCAAAGTCACAGCAAGCTCTCTCAACACTGAGACCTGCAAATATAAAGGTTTGTCGCACAGACGCTGAAATTATCAAAGTCACTGCAACACTAGTAGTACAGCATAGGCCATACATCAATATTTTGTTAATTTTTTTTAAATAACTGTCAAATACAGTATTTATAAGGACAAATACACCAAGAACACCTTCTGGTCTTAGTTAATTATGTATTTGTGTAAGTAGTTTGCAAAAACAGTTTAAGACAGAATGTTTTTTTTAATGTACATGAATTGAATGGGCATCCAGTGTAGTTTTCCTATACATTTTTAAAATAATGTAATGTAATGCACAATTAATACTAAACTGTTAATATTGTTAATGTGTATATTGTAACATGCTATAAATTTTAATTCCTCAACCAAATACTTTTAAATACCTGAACCTGACCTAATAAAGTCCTTTTCATCATTGGCATCATTATATGTCATTGTCATTTGTAAAAGTGACACATTGACATGATGTTAATGAAAGTACATTTGTTCAAAGCATTTTAGTGAATCCGGACACTTTTATTTTTGATGTGTACATTCTATTGCAATGAAGTAGGGAGAAAAATTTAGCTAATTAAGAAATGAAATGAATTTAATTCATCTGTTGTGGCTTGTGGGAACAGCATTGTGAAGGCTCAGTCAACCAAATAAAATGTTAGTATGCTGTGATGTATTTTTATGATTTAACACTGAAAACACTGTCAGTTGACCTCTGGCATTTATATGTAAGTGATGTTTTTCTTTTTCTTTTTTTATTGTGTAAGAAAGGCATAAAGCTTCTCACTTTTAATAATCTCTCAGTGCTGTCAACAGGCAAAAAAAAAGAGTTTGTGGAAGTTTTAGGGTTGCCTTAGAGGACAAGTCTGTCCTAGATACCATTTGTATTATGAATTTCTTTCATTCAGAAGATTCCAAATTATATTTTATGATTAAAGTTGTGTTTTAGCTACTGTCAAAATAGTTATGGACAAATCAAACGCCATAGAAGATATCTGACAAGGGAATGTGAACCTGATGCATTCAGCTTGTGTACTAAGTTTTTGACTTGAGTAGCTTCGAGAGTTGTTGCCCTAAGTTATGTCCTGTGAATGTTAAGGCTCTGTTAGCTCACAAAAAAAGATGCTGGTTCTACAGTAGACCTTTTCTCCCTTTAGTATTGGAAAATTGCAACAGCATTCATTCTTAGGCACAGCCAACTTACACTGTTGCATCATCTGCATATATCCAATATATAGCCAATTGGACATTAGTTGTAACAGTGTGAACAGACCAGTTGAAAAATCTGCCTCAAGAGTTCACTGGCTCCTCAGAGAAAGTGTTGCTTTTGTCTATTAAATTAATGATTTCATTCAACCCTGTCTCCTACAAATTATGTTCCTATACAACTAAGGTGCAATCACGATTTTGATTTTATGAGAAGCATAATTACAACCAGACTTTTCAACACAGTTAACGTAAATGACAAGTCGCAAATACAGTGATACTTAACATTTCAATTAAATTTCCACAGGCAACGTACTTTCATCTGCCAAACTATCCAACTTACAACATCACTGTATCAAATCTATGACTCCAACTTAATTAACATGTTTTATGGTTGGGTTCAGACGCTTACAGCACTGGGCTAGCGTCAGGGAAAGACTGAGCTGGGTATTAGCAAAAAATGTAACAGATCACTTAATGCACAACATCTGCATAAAAATGTAAACACAAACATGATCTGTCTCTAACCCTAACCAAAGTATATTTCATGCCTAAACCTAATCTCACGCAGGTCTCTGGTCTTGATCTCGGGTCTGCAGATTGCCAGTCCCGTACCTTCTTGCGACTCAGTTCCTGTTAATTAGTGTGAAGTTTCATTTATGCGCAAAATGTTCACTACAAAAACAAACTCAAGGTTGCAGAATTTTTGTATAGGAGTGTAATTTTTAGGAGACAGGGTTGTTCCATTGCACAAGACATTGCAAATTATCAACACAAACTCAATATAGTTAACAGCTCTCAGAATGAAAGAGGAAGATTCTGCCCAAATAGGATAACTGGAAAAACATCACCTGAAGCAATCACTTATCTTAGTTTTTCTTAGAGGCAGGGTACACCCTGGACAGGTCGGCAGTGGTTGACATATAGAGACAGACAACCATTCACACTCACAGACAACCATTCACACTCACATTCACACTTATGGGCAGTTAGAGTTTCCAGTTAAACTAATTGCATGTCAATTACCACAGATTGTCAATGTGCATTAAGTAAATACAATCCTTTCCCTGGTTCTTTCACTACTGTAGGTGTGTGCATGTGTATGTACGCTTTTGCATCACTGCACCTGCCATAACAGAACCACAGACCCTTCAATCTCACCTTTTTAGCTAATGATTTAAGCACAGTGTAATTAGTAAGTCATTGACAGCTGCAGTAGGACATTTGTCGTGTGAAAACAAGATTTTGAGCACAGACATTAATGAATCATGCTGGGTTAATCAGCAATAGATATTGCCTTAAGAATAACCACAAATATTTATTTTAAGTATTTTTTAAGACAGTTTTATTTTAATATTTTGTTTAAGACAACCTAATTTCTAGAGTTAAAACACATCTGTCAATAAAACAGCAACATTCCCGCTCATGTTGCTTCTGTGCAGTTGCTTCAGTATTCACTGTATCCAACTGTGTATAAAGTTCACATAGGGCAGATTGACCAGCAAGATCTGATCCAACACAGACAAAGATCCCGAATGACTGTTGCATCACACTGCTAAGAGCATTTTTCTGTTAACACAGATCAACAGTGACATTCAAGATTAAATCTGTCTATATATACACAGTCTGGTAATGAACAAAAGCAGCAACAGTGTGATCTGCAATGTCTTCACTTCTCTTCTTATATCCACCTCCTCTTAAAACATCCACCTGTAATTGAGGTTTAGTTTTTTTTTATTATTATTTTATCTACAAGAAAATGTGAGAATGAATGCTGGCAAAAAGAAGCCCAGTCTTTTGGGCTTAGATGCTTGTGTTAGGCATGAAAATTATGTCTGTGTACTGCACTGAGCCATGGCTGTTAAATGCTCAGGTATGTCCACAGTCCCTACTGCATGTCTTGTAGCATTCCATATTCTGCACCGATGACCATATGCCTATGTGCTCTGGGATGCATTTTTATTTAATGTGACATGCCACAGGAAGGTGTGTTAATGACCCACCACATGCACTCTAATCTATAGATAACATTATTCAGGCACAAATCAGAATCCTGGGAAGGATAATGTTTCCTGAAAAACACTTGTGCGTTGATAACTGACACTTTAAGTCATGCATATTGATTAAGTCCTGAAGGCATTAGCGAAATCAGATGAATCTGCAAAATGGGACGGTGGAGAGAATGCTGCTGCATGAGTGAGTGAGAGACATTTAAAGACATTTGAATACAAAGAGCTGTGGTGTAGTGATAGGAGATGTCAATAAACCAGCAATCAGGATGCATTAGCTTCAGCCTGAGTAGCTACAATATACCACTGTGATGGACTGTGTTTGTTAAATGAGAAATGGTGCAACCAGGTGGATGAGTCATTTTGAAGTCATGCCTGTACCAGACTACCTCATTGTCCTCTGTGAAAACAATTTCTAGGTTTATTTATGGGAAGGTTCCTATCCACTTCATTGGCTCACTTCATTTTTGCAAATTGCACTGACAAAAAGGGCTTGCCCTACACTTAGATGTCAGTGACTCTTCAATTATTGTTATTATGATGAGGTGTGGTGTGCTCTGACTTCCACATTCTGTATGATGCCCTTTTTATCTGACTCTGAGGTGGTTACAAACCACATAATCTGTAATCATGGTAACAATAGTGTAGTCATGCCTTTAATAAAGACGCCAGGTGTTCTGGAACATGATCAGTGTTTGGGCAGAAGTCACAGGGATAGACAGTGTTTGCAGCAACACATTTTTCCTGGAAAACTGCCTCTGGCTTCCCAGCATCTATCTCAGCACTGAAGAGAGAGAGGCACCTCTTCAGATTTCCTGCTGAAATCCAATGTGGCATCTTCAGTTTCCAGAGAGCCATGTTATGGCTTTTCAGTCGTGATCATGAGGTAACCACCACCACAGACAGGAGGTGGAGACCACATGAAACAAAACACCGAAATTAATGTACACGAAGAGGCACATCACAGATGCTGCCCTGAAAAAAAAGGCACACACACACACACACACACATACAAGCACCCACACATACTTGCAAGGATGGAGGTGAGCAAATATACTGCTCATACAAATTTGTACATGTACTAAAAAGCAACACAGACACATCGCTGAGCTCTGAGGCATTTATTATTAATAGAGGAAATCATAGGAGGCCTTTAATTGGAGATGCTCTAGTGGGTGTCTCAAAGGTAAGCGGGGTGCTGTCACTGTTGATCTGCAAACTTCCTCAGCTCGGAGTAAAACGGCAGGACATAGCACTTTCATGTGCACCTCCTGTTGACTGTGAAGGATGTAATTTGAAGCCGTCCTTCTCCTCTCACCACAGCCTTTGATTAGCAGCTCTGACTCCCAGGCTGGAGCATACTAATTCGGGAATGGCAATCTGGGAATCGCCACCATTAGGGGCAGGTATAGAGAATTAACAGCATATATGCAAATCAAAGGAATGTATAACCATATCTGTCAATCAGGAAAATGAAGTCAAAAATTTTACACAGCCCTTAATAATACCTCGCTGGAGGGAGAGAGTGGAGGAATGTAGATGAAGGGAGACTAGAAAAAAAGTATAGAAAGCATAAATGAAAGCAGTGTGGTATCAAAGCTGGCTGGTCTGCACACATGTGAGGCTGTGATCATGGCAGGCATTCAGGCAGTCTGTCTGAAACGAGCTCAGACACTGATGGAAGTTAATGACGAGAAGGGCTGGGGTGCTGGGACACTCATCATCAGAGGCACATTGCTGTCTCCTGTCACCAGTCTCCTGGGGACACAGTTGCAACTTCCTGTATGTTTCCATAATGACAAGCTGGATCTGATCATCATTACACAATGTTGTTCTCTTTCTCTTTTATTATCTATCTTATTAACAGTAGCACTACAGAAAAAAATCAGCAGGGATGCTAATATCACACATTCTATATGAAGAGGGGACAATATCTCATTACATCCTGCAAGTACTTCATGTTTTGTAGGGATTTGGGTGTCTGAACCCAGGCCCGGTGTGCCACAGATCTGTTGGTCGATCACACTGTGCTAGGTTCTGAAAGTCCCTTATGTTTGTCGCATATTGACCCACTTTGCCTGACAGCTCACAAATCAGACCCATCAGTCTATGTGTTGTATGTGTGGGTATATGTGTATTTACACACCCTCCAGCACCACCTTCCCTTGTGGAGCTCCCCAAGAGGCGTCTAGGGCCTTACCTCATTTGCACTCATCACAGCAACCTGGGACTGGGCTGACAGGCTCATTTTCCCCACTCTGCATGGAGTAGCACAGCAGCAATACCTAAGAACAACCAGGCACCCAGAGTGGTTTTATAATTAGCTGCTTGCTCTCTTCCACTAATGTACAGGGAGAAAGGGCCTCCTTCTGAGTGTGTATGGTTTGCAGGCACTTGACATCTGCAAGCCTCCACTGATGATAATATGTACGTCTGTGGTCGTATGTGTTGACCGAGTGCGCATTCACATGCTGGAAAGAGGTGAGAGAGGGAGGTGAGCAGCATTGCGATGGTGTGAAGATAACCCTTGCCATCTCACTGCTCAGTGGGTGAGAATTGTGCCTAGGGCTGGTAGCTGATTGCTTTCATGTGAAATGATTGCATTTTAACTGGCTCTAAGGTGCACAGACCACAAGCATGGCTTTGGTTTGCCAGTGCTTCTTCCTTCTGCCTCCCAGAGGGGCTGGGGCAGTATGTGTGTTATGGGGAGCAAGAACTCAGCTACTGGTTTCATCTGCAGGTATTGCCTCCAGATAAAAGGGCATGGTCCCAGCAAGGAGGTGAAAATGAAACAAAGAGAAGAGCCCTCTCCAGGAAGGTTTCGCAAGCTCTTCTTTAGTCTCTGAAGGAAATGTCTTTTCTGTGTTTGTGAATACTCTGTCTGCAGAATACTGTGCATGAATAACAATAATAAAATTAAGTGGTACAAGATACAGCAGGGTGTGGAATAAAATGGCAAGCTTCAGAAATGGGAGTGATCACTATAATTTGCAGTTTTTATTTCTTGTTTTATTTTTATTTTGTTGCATGCTGTTGAATGATATTATTGTATTCATTAAAACAACCTCTGTTTTACAGATAATTAGGTTCTGTTGACTTTATTAGACTATGTATTTGATGATATTGTACTGGATTGCTATGGTGAGGAGGAGGATGAGGCAGAAGACAAAGGTTTTGATTTGCCAGTCTATATTTCAACACTTTATGGGGTTCATGAAGTGGCTACATAGCAACATTACCACTGTTAAATTAACACTTATTAACACTGGTGATTTTGCTGTAGGCTCACCATTAGAGATAAGGAGCTCAGAGGCAGCTTGGATGAAGGCAGTTGAGATGGTTTAGGTGTATGATCATGATATTTCCCGAGTAATTTCAGTGGGAGTCTTTCCAGGCCCGGCATGATCTGAGACTGTATATGTCATCTCGCCTGGAAATGCCTCCGGACTAACTTGCATAACCCACTGCCATCTCAACCTGGCTCCAGGTACTATAGGCAGCAGAAAATGGATGAATGGGTAATAACAAGTTCATACTTGTGAGCTCTGGATGTTATGAAGTCACACAGGATTATAATGTAGGCAGTATCTCATCTCATTTCATCCTGCTTCCTGGCCATCTCTTGCTTTTTTATTCTGCCTCCACAGGACAGATAGCATCTGTTGTTCAGCCATGCTCATACAGTGGATAGAACATTCACCGGGTGTAAAGGTGGAAATGGAGCGATCAATTAGATTTTAACAAATGACTTTCTCTGTATTACCCAGCAGCTGTTAAATCGGTCAACCTTAGCACACCCCTTGTCTGAGGGGACAGAGGAAGGGAATAGAGGGCTTGTCTGCACTGCGTGCTACATCATGGAAAACTGCAGAGAAAGTCAGCTGTGGCCTGAGGCAGGAGTGCTACACATAGCATGGCTGTGGACAGAGATGGAGGGACGGAGGATGGAGGATAGAGGTGGGTCAGTTGGACCCCAGGGGCCCCTCGTGGAGATGATGCAGGGACTGAAAGCCAGGAGATAGACATACTACATATGGAGGTCCATAGTTACCTCAGGCAAAGGCCGGCCAGGCCATTTGTTCACTTCCTTTTCTCTTAAATATATAAATATAATATACCCCACTGTCTCGGTTACACACATTTGCCTGCTCCTGGGCATAGACAGAACATACAGTATGTACATACAAGCAGAAACAAGTATGCAGGCACAAACTCTGTTCATAAAGGACAGTCCTACTTTTAGTCCAACTAGTAACCTCAGTCTTTAAGGGCACAGGCACAATTTAGCCAGTTAGCTCCCTAAATGATGTAGTTTTATGGTAAAGTGCTGCTAATGGCTCAGCAGAACATCTTTAAAGGCCACTTAAGAGCTAGCAGGCTCATAAACTGCATGACACACAGCAGTAGGATCTGCTGTATGGCTCATATTCATTTGAGTCACTGAACATGTGTGTGTTATTGAGTATATTTTCTATGGGAAACAGGGATTCTCATCTTGGATGCAAACTTTACAGTATATAAAGCCGTAACATTTCAGATTCCTGACATACATGTTATATATAGGTTAGAGGACATTATTCCCAGAGAAAAGCACTAGACTTACAAAATAGCTTTTTCTATTGCGATTACAAGCTGTAGACAACAGTTAATGAGTTAAAAAGAATACCCTTCCACAGGCACTGTTTTCAATGAGGACAATAAAGTAGAAAGCCTCTACTTATGAAAGTATTGTATAATGGTAGAGATGGTGATAAAGTCTACTTTTAGGTTTTGATTATTAATAAATAATAGAAATATTATAATAATAATAACACAATATAATATAAATATTATTATATTAAGATGCCATGATGACGTACATGGAGGTGAAAAACTAAAAAACAAAAATATATGCAACCTAACTCTTGATACACAGTTATATAACCATGTAAACTATATAATGTGTGATATTTTTAAAAGTAGCTATAGGTGAAATCACCTGCTGGATGTTAAGCATTTATAACATGTCACTGATTAGTTTCTATATTTTTCTTCTTGCTTTTACCCCTTGTAAACATATGATTCTTTTAGTTTGCTTTTCTGCAATTTTTATTAAATGTGTATGACTCTCTGATCGAGATGGGTTTTTCATCCAGGCATTTCAAACTATTTAAATTAATAGAAAGCTTATAAAAGATTGCATTCTGCATGAGAGTCTGTCTTTACACAGAGCAGTATCAGCAGTGAAGGGAGGACATCCACACAACAAACATTGCTGTTCTGACTCATCCTGATAAAGCCAAATGTAATTTTGTTTATAATGAGAATTACTCTTCAAATTAATTTCCACAGCAATTAATCTTGATGCCTTTCCTATACAATGCATTTTGCTCTTAGGGAGCTGCGATAAAATGCAAAATAATTGGACTGATTTTTTTTCTATATTATTGTAATGACCAAGCTGTAATGTTTTTCTTTTTATAATGGATTTTTTTTTTTTTTTTTTTTTTTTT
>OMLM01003112.1:5303-16597 GCA_900302695.1 Helostoma temminkii | reverse complement strand
TTTTTTTTTTATAATTTATTTTTTTTTTTTTTTTTTTTTTTGGTAAATTATGAATGGCCCATGTAGTCTGTGATATCTAATCGCCTGTGGGTTCTCAGATATTTAATAAATATCCCTTTATTACCCTTTATTTTATAGGTGAAGTTCAAGTATTGCCTCTTGTGTTTAAAGTGCCTTTCGTATCACTTTTCCCCATCAGTCACCAACCCCCCAGCCCTATAATCCCATTGAGGAGAATTTCTTAATTAAACCTTTATTTATCTACTTGATTGATATATATGGAAGGACAGGGCACAATTCTCTATCTCATATTGGGATTTTACTGGTTTCAGCCCTGAGGGAATAGGTCTTTATAATAAGAACATCAGACCTGCTGACTGCTATAGTTTGCATAGGTGTGAAAGTCAGGAGCTTAATAAAAAGGAGGTGAGACAGCATGTCATCCTGTGGAGGGATGGAAACTAATGAGATGAGGTTTGTGAAACAAAGGTAGGAGTAGAGATAACTCTAAGGAACAGAGGGTGGAATGAAAATGATAAACAAAACAGAGCAATTCAGGGCTGATACAGATTCTCATATGTTTTACCTATTGGATGAAATAATGCAAAAGTGAATCTGTCTGGAGCTGAATCGCAGTACCAGCACATTTGAACAGTATAGAAGAAAAAAAAAGCCTTATTACCTTGGACATTTTATTTCAGTGGCTGGGGGACAGAAAGCAATTACACTAACAGCAGTGAAGAACAAATCTTTTGAAGGTGAGCAAGTCTACATTTCAATATTGCGATATTTGTTTAGGACTTGGGAGTTGGCGTGTGATGCATTTTTTTCATTAAGAACTTTTAGGACTTCTATGAAATTATCATCAAACATCACTACTTATTGACTCAGTAGGATTTGTTGTTGGGTTTGTGCAAAATTATTCTATGCGGACTGCCACTTGATTGTACACATTATTGCGTTCCAGTTTGCCAACTTTCATCTCAGCTTATTTTAGCTTGAGCAACATGCTTTACTATCAGTGGTGGGTCACAGCTTGTACCAAATCTTATAGAATAAAATATATTTTCTACAGAAGGTCACCACACTGAGAGATTAAGCAAACTACCTTGGTCATCGGTGGAGAAAGTTGTTTGCATATTGAAATTATACTTTAGGAACACCTTTCTCTTAATATAATGTTAAAATTACCGCATTCAAACTATATTTAACTTTGACTTGCTTTAATTAATTTTTTGACAACTTTAGGGAAGCGCAATAAGTTGTCTCCTAAAATGACCTAAAACGGACTAAATCTAGTTACAGCTTTGTTTAAACTGAGGGAGATGCCTGGCTCTTCAACGCTACTGTTCATTGTTTGGTGTTGTACATCTAGTGTGCACTGTGGTTTTAACACAATTACCTAAAGTGATGAAAAGTGAAGCTATGAGACAAAAGAATAGCCGGTAAGTGTAAAAAAAAAATGGCTCAGTGGAACAACCAATTACAGCTCCTTTTGCATTACTGGCCATTTTACTGTATCCTCCAATTTAAACGCACACTAACAGTACATTAGTGTCACATGGAGAATAAAATAGCTGCACCATAGTGAGACAGACTCTTTTTCTTGGCGAGTAATTTAAAGGTTACACTTTAAAGGCTAGAACACCATTAAATCCCATAGGGCAGGAACTGTTTCACTGCTGTCTGTTGGTAGAAACATGCTGCTTTACTGGCCACACCTGCAGCAGGTTTTTTGTCAATTACAGCTGATGAAAGACTCCTGCTGTCACATCACTGATTTAGTTTGAGCCAGATTGCAACACTTTTCAAAGCCATACCATCACAGCAATTGCTTTTCAAACTGCACAGTAACTTACATCCTATAATTACATGTTCTTACATGGGGAACTGGGTACATCTCTTAAATGCAGTTGATCTTGAATTGGTTATTTTTTTAAATTATTCATATTTCTATGTTGGCATGGCAACCAAGTGCTCCATAATCTCAACTAGCTGTCACAGTTAGCTTTAACATTATCACCCTCAGCTTCCATTTGAGTAGGAGAAATCTGCATCCAGCATGCCCACTGCCTTAACCTGTAAGGTACTTATGATGCAACTGGGTTTACTACTACATATTTAATGCTATTGTATTGTGGGAGCCAAATTACTTTCATGTTGCTGAAATTAGTGGGAATAAATGACGCTATAAATAATCTTTAATAATCATTAATTTAAATGCAAACATTTAAAACATTAATAAATGTCCTGTCTAAAAAATGTGCGCTCAGAGCCTGTCTCTGGAACAACTGGTTTTGAGCTGGAGCCCCCCCTCCTTGCTGATGTATCTGTTTCTGTGTTTACATGAAACTCAGTAACCTGATTACAGTCGCCTTTCTCATTTAAATGGGAATCCTGGTTTTTGAAATCAGGGTAGGTATCAGACACCTGATTAATTCCTCCCAAAGAAAGCTGATTACCCCGGCATATGAACGCATGCGTCCAAAATTAGCCAGAGTCGAGGAGAAATAAAATTACTCTTCTGATGCATGTATACATGGATTTCCAGTAAGCAGGTTACTCAACTCTCATGTAAACTCGTTCCCTGATTATCTGAGAAAGCTGTCTTCCCTGAGTAATCTAATTTCTGCATTGTGTGATGCATGGTTCATGTCCCAATGTAGGTAGAACCCACGTGGAGTTATGGGAATGGGACTCAGTATCTAACGACTGTATGGATGTAGAATTCAACCTCACTTGTTTCATGGAGACAGTCAACACATAAAAGCTTTTCCTTGGTGCGCTTCTAACCTGCTTGGTGTGTGTCTACATACACCACACAGCCATATAAATGTATCAATGACTAAAAAGTGGATTTTGCATAATATGACTCATTTCAGTTTAACAACATAACAGCATAAGCAGTTGATTTAATGCATGTTTACATGTAAAAGTTAATATCTTGCTTGTTTAATTTGTTTGATAAATATAATATGGAAATGTTCTTCCACCACAAATCACTGCAACCTTTAAAACAATCACAAAACTCAATCTCAAGCAATATTTTTTATATCCTAATATTCAATTAAATTTTGTCTGTCGTTCTGAACAGATGTTTCTTTGTTAATGTGCATGTCTTTCTTCTGTGTCTGTCAGTCTGTTTGGCTGTCGGTCTCCGAGTAAACAAGGATGTTTTGAACATCTTCGTAGAAAGCCGTACTTGTTTGGCTGATTATCTTTATTTAATTTTTCATGAATGAAAACACAAACACTCAAGCACAAATTAATCTCCTGAAAGGGTTAGAAGTACGTTTCTTAAAAGACAGAAGGTTATCAGGAGGTCATCAGTCAAAAGGTCGCTTGTTGTGTCAGACACTTAATTAAACCTTACTGACTCTTTAATTCATTGAGTGTCTAGCCCACAGACTATTGTTGCATCTCATTGTTCTCAACAAAACTGAATCTCAGATAGACTTATGAGATTAATGAAAAAACAATCTGGTAAAAAACCCCAAATAGGTTCAGACATCTTGATACCACTTTTGAATATGAAAAAGTAATAAACAAATGGCCAGTGAATTGGACAATGGCTTTTCCTTTGGGTGTTATTGGATCAAACTAAACCTAAAAGGTGAATGAATATTGGCCTTACAGGTGGTCTGCTGAATGTGTATATTTGTTTGCTTACATATCTGACTTTGTTTATGAGATGTTCTGTCCTAAATAACCCATTGCGCCTTTAATAAACTACATATAATATAGTAATATATTAAATCTACACATTCATTTATTGACGTCACTTATACTGATCAGGATCACAATAAATTACAGTTACAGTAATACACAACATGTATTTATTATTTTTCACCTATGTAGAAAAAAAATTCAGTCAACATATGATGATGTTTCATCGTGACATGTTTCAATGTGGCATCTTTTTTGAGACTTAACCATTTTGTTATACTATACACTGTTACACTGAGATGATTATAGACGGGTTCCTATATACAAACAAGCAAAGATACATGTGCATCAAACCAGCACATGTTCAACTTAAACAAAAATAACTTCTATATAACTTCTAATACTAATTCTTGTGCTGTATGTTGGTGCACATTGGGTGGGCTCACAGTTTTTCTATTGCAAACATTAGCATGATAGTTTTCACAAAACATACCAGTCACTGAATAAGCCAGAGCTTCACACATGACAAACAATCATCATCATGCAAACAGACTGCACACAAATTGTTTTCTTATATAATACACAAATATAGTTATACCACAAGATGCACACACATCTTGCTAATGACGTCGCTTGAAAAAACCATCTTCAGGGAGGTGACACAGAAAGATCATGGAAAAAAGATGTACACAATCACATTACTATATCCAAACTAGTCCCACGTGTCTGCTTAACCTCTGTTGGCCAAGACATGGAACTGCATTACATTTAAAACTAAATGCTAAAAAAATGTATCAGCATTCCTCTGTCCCTACTTACTCCCCCTTCCCAACCACCTGCCCAAACTATCCTCCTTGCCCCCTACAGAGAACAGCTTACTGTAGGTCATTACAGTCTGCTGTCAAAACCTGTGACTGCTCTGCATTGGAGCCACCAGGATTAAAGGCTGTGAAAACAAGAACAAGGAGGGAAAAGAGGTGAAAGCTGACAGAGGGAGCAAGGCCTTAAATATTTTCTCTTTCTTTCCGTCTTTTTCCCTGCCACAGTTGAATGCATGCTGATTCTTC
The DNA here is from genome assembly GCA_900302695.1 of Helostoma temminkii. Lineage (NCBI taxonomy): Eukaryota > Metazoa > Chordata > Actinopteri > Anabantiformes > Helostomatidae > Helostoma > Helostoma temminkii. The sequence goes on along the minus strand of OMLM01003112.1, from coordinate 11,864 downwards.
CAGCTAATGTCAAACCATATGGAGTCACGTGGAAAACATGGAAAGGGAGGCTGTTGCCCTGAAAGTGAGCTGCAAACATGTTATGATGAGTCAAGGTATCACCATTGCTATATCCTATAATAACTGGAGAATGATGGAGGTGTTAAAATTACCTAGATGTGGTCAGGTGCTGAGTTTTAAAAAAGAATAAGTCATCTTGGCTACAGTTCAGTGACAATGCGATGTTGGTAGCAACTTGAGATGCTGAGCTGGGTCAAATAATTTTTGACTTTCTGATTTTTGTTCTTACTTCCTTGACATACTAAATTCTGTACTCAAAAGAAAGGCAGTGCATTTTATTTTTTCTGACTCACAAATTATATTGACTGAAAGATAGAAGATGAAGCGGTGTGTGTGTGTGTGTGTGTGTGTGTGTGTGTGTGTGTGTTTGTTTTGTATTCAAAGTTTGTCATGGTTGACAACAACAGAAAAGGTGTTAACAAGTTGAGGCAACATTCTTGGATCAGACCCATAAATGTCATTTTCTCTTGCGGTATATATGTGATTATTATCTGCAAAGAGATCAAGCCATGCAGGTGTCAACAGACACAGGAGGAATATTTGACTTTATCTCAACCATTTACTCCTATGTTGACACCATCAAGAATTTTCAATTCCAGCCCAACAAAAGATCATCCTCTTCTTTTTTTTCACTTAGTTTGGGAAAGTACAACATTTCCTTTTTTAAAAAGCACAAACTTAACTGAATGCATTCCTTCCAGCTCCCTAGATTAAATCAGCTCCAGCAAATTGGACAGCATGAAGCTGAAACATGACTCCATTACCAACCAACGTTAATTTGAAATGAGTGTGAAATTATTTGTCTGTTTGGACCTGCTCTCCTGCAGAGTAGGCCTGTTTGGTGTTTTATTTACTGTCACCTCCATGCCCAGAACTCTGTTAATCCTCTGTTTGTGTTCAAACACCTCAGCTGCTTGCTCTCCGTCAGTCTGTCTTCATACTGGCTGCTGTGAGCAGTCTGTCTAGCTGGCTGCCAGTGGAGCTGATCTGGCGGGCAGCCTGCTGTTGGGGACGATGCCTGATTCCAGAGATGTGTGACAGCAGATAGTAGACTGGTATTGTCTGTCTATAGAGCTGCCTGGTCTTCTGTCTGTCTGTCTGAATATTTGCCTGTCTGCACGTTTTCTGTCTCTCCAACTGTCTGCCTGCCTGTCGGTCTCTGAGCTACCAAGGATCTTAAACATCTAAACAGCATTATCGGTTTGGCAAGGTTTGCTTTATTTGATTTACTCATGACTCAAAATATACTTAATCAATACAACGTTCATCTTCTGAAAGGGTTTAAAGACCTGGGGATATGAGGATATCCATTTTGCATGGTAGGCACACTGTAAAAGCATCAGTCCAACTTTCACTTTTCCATAAGAGTTCAACTCTTCTGCTGCCCCCTGTAGGCCGCAAATGAGTGCTGACCCTCTGCTGCAGTCCCTTTAGGGTCATCGGAAGGCCCTGTGTTTTGGCTCAGGTCCTTCCCCTCACCCCACTTCTGAATGGTGCCCCTGATTATCTCATAGTTTTGCTGGATATTCCCTCAACTCCCCTTTAAAAGGACTGCATTACTTCCAGCTCCCCAGACTTGTCAAAACCAATTTGCTTTCCTATTATTCCCTCAACTGATTTCACCATGACCCCTCCTCACATCCCTCCTTCCACAAATCCTCGACCCTCCGCTTCCCTCAATCGAAACTCCCAACACGACCTGTGCAACCTCTAAAATCCCTCCACCCCCATTCTGTGGACTCCTGTGATTTTTTTAGACCCCACCCTCTCATATACCATTCCTATCTGTCTAAACGATGTTGCAAGTTTCCTTTCATTTCCTGGCAAACCTTAGAGGGAATGTAGCAAATTGTGGTGAATGAGCCTGTCATAGACACACCAACAGGCCTTTGTGTGAATGAAGGCAGACAGTGAGTCACTAACTACTAAATAAAACCTGTCTAACAGAGATCAACAAGGCTGAAAAACTCTTTGCTGCCAGCATGGGCAGCACTTCTACCATCATATCCTGCACAACCCTTCATCCTCTCCTTGCACCCACCCCACCCATCCCTCTCCCATCAATTAGCGCCTCACCAGTGACAACACAAGAGGATCTTCATTAGTGGAGAATGCTCAATTATATCAGTTGATATTCGTTTCCAAAACTAATTATCCCAGTTGCTTGGTATGGCTGACTGAGCCTGCCCTCACCCCAGGGCACAGCGGTTACTGATGTGATTGGGTTTTGGCTCCAAGGTCTGCTTTCTTCTCCTCTCTTTTGTCGTCCCCCTTTCCCTCTAAACTCACTTAACACAGTCGACCCAACTATGTCCAGATAACCCATTCCCTATTCATAGTACTGTGTAATGTTGTGGTATTGGTATTGTAATATAGTCTGTGTATTTTTTTTATTTGATAATGTAGATTTTATACATTGTTACCCGCTATAAAACTAAGACCCCCTGCACGTGCGGCAGATGCTTTCTTGTTCCTCTTGTAATTCTCACAGAATTAGCAGAACTGTGGCAATTCTACAAAAAGCTCATCATAGGAGCCCTATCTCTATATAATCCTGCTCCTTTGTTCATTCTGTGGGGGATAACAAAAATAGACAGCCGGTACCACAGCTATAGCTGAAAAAGAAGTTGTGCAAACACTGCCTTCTCATGAGAGGAGATAGGGAAGGAGGTGAAAACTGCACAGAACATATGGTGGAGACACAAGATGCTGTATATTGGCTCAAAGACTGTTTACTTGGAATTTATCCACTAATGAATAGCCATGACATCTGAAATATGTTGTTTATGAGGAAAATTACATTGCATGTGGAATCAGTTTTCACAGTGGTGTTCTTACAGTTTTTATTTCAATTAAAAGTGTCTTTATTAGGAGATGATTATCATCTAAATCTTAGACATTATAAAAGTCTGTGGTTCAGCATGTGAAATAAGCTAATTACTGCAGAAACTTAAGACATAACAGAGAAACTGTTTCAGTGAAAGGAATTCACATAGTAGGGATTAAACTGAATGGAAAGGCTTATTTGTTATCTCAAGCACATTACATCCACGCTAATCATTGTGTTTTACATTTCTTGAAAAGGATTATTAGAGGAAATATCCAAATGTCTAAACACACTGTACAATTTATGAGGTCTGTGTTCTGTGTTTCCTGTCAACTTAAGGTTCTCTCGTGGGCTCTTCGCTGCCCTCAAGCCAGAGACCAGCCTCACAGAAGGTGGGCCATTTAGACACATTTCAAAGTAGCTCAAGCAGGGGAACACACTCATTACACATAATTCTTCTTCTCCTCTTCCCCCCAGTTCCCTCTTTAGTCGCCCCATACTCCCCCTCTTGCTCTCTGTATCTCTTCTCTTCCCTGTTGCAAAAACCAAATCCCTTATGGTCTTTCGTCCGGAGGTAGATCACTTTAATTCTGCTTCACAGATCTTTTTCAAAAAGACCCAAGACCCGGAGACCTCAGAACCGGTGACCGTTGGGTGAACCCGCACCGACCAGCCAGGACCCGGACACTTGTAAACACAGCCATCGTCTCACACTCTCTCATTGCTCCAGAGCGTTTTGTTCCCTCCCCACAAAGGCACAAGCATTTGCTGTTGAGCAGCGTGCGGTTCTTTTAACTCAGATGTTTGTTTTTGCAACCGTTGGTCATCATGTCTGTTTGAATCAGTGATAGTGGTGTCACTTGCATAAGATGAATTATGAATTAAATCAATGATTTAAAGGTAGATTACTGTCCTTAACATACGTGTGATCAAATTGTTTTTTTCTTTTTGTTTTTACTGGGTTATTTTGAGGGACTGCATCCAAGTTTAGTGTTGCAAGACAGTGTGACCCGTCCTGATTTAGAGGGGTCAATGTCCTAGATGAACAGGTTTGCTTATTTGGGCTGGACTCAATTCCACTAATTGCTCATAAGTTTGCTTCCCTTTTGGAAAGAGCCTCCAATCAGGTCACGTACATGATGTCAGCATCCCTTTTTACATAGAAGAGATTTGTGCACAAGTAAAAACTTTTTTATTTCATATTGACCAGTCTTATCAGCTCTGCTGCTGACTGCTGAATAACAAACAGGTCATTTAATCAATACACTAGGCATATACAAAAAGGAAAGAAAGTGAAAAACGCAGTAAAGGCCTATTAGGTCTAATTTCAGATGGATTTCTGAGAAGCAAAACAAACTCAAGACTATATACCTTCGCTCCTTGCCCCTCCTGTCTTCTTTCTGCAGGTAGGTATACCTCCACAGAGCCAATCGCCTGTTAGCTGTTGGCTGTTAGCTCTATTTGTGCAAAAGAACACTGTGTCTTTGGTCTGAGGTACAGTGTCCATCTTTGTCTGGCGTGTCGTTGCAGCAGGGTTTACCGTACCTTGGTACTACATTTATTTAAAATGAGAACTCATGCTTGGGTCTGCTCTTTTCATAAGAGTTGCAGATGGAGCTGATTTGCAGGCCATAAGTACAACATTATGGCTCAGTCTCACTGGAATAAAAACAGATGATCTGTATATTACCCATAAGCATGGAATGAACTAGAACAGGTAAGAAACATTATCCCATTTTCTCTTAATTTCTTAGAAGAAAATTTGTTGAATATTGCTGCTTTAACATCTCACAGCAAAAATATGGAAGCAAGACTGCTTATGATGGAAGGTTTCTCAGAAAGATGTTGTTCTTCACAGGGCACAAGGAAATCAAAACACACTTAGCAGCTGATAAATCCTCTCTGATAACTGAAGAACACGCACACAAACGTACAACCCCCCCAAAAAATCACGGATATGTCAGCATATGGGACATTCAGTGGCATTCTCTAGGAGTGAAGTCTGTCTGGTTTACTTTAGAAACTACTGTAGACATGACTTTTTTTCACAGCCTTGTTACTTTCTCCCTTAAAGGGCAGTCAGCTCATCTCTTTGATGACTGACGGTGGGATTTGCAGTGATAATGTCTTGAGGTGCCAGAGGATTGGGATTAAACATACTTCAATTTAAACAGCAAAGTTGCCATGGCGATGACCTTCACTTTTAGCTCAGATGGCGTACACATGGGGAATACAGTGACTGGCATTATTGTCCAGAGACGCTCCAATTCAGCTGGGGCTTTGGCCATGATTGCACTTTCAAATCCTCAATCAAATTAAAAACTCTGTCTCACACTTTGTCTATCCATGAAAAGTGCAGGTGACATTTCCCACAATAGTCATGCATCTGAAAATATACACACTGCATAAAAGGTCCAATTTCAGTGTCTCAAAGTAACACTGTTGAACATTCTGAATTGCAGCATGAGCTCAAAAGACAAAGTTCAGACACCCTGGCCTACACCTCAGCAGCACCTTGACCCCAACCCTCTATAAAGTTTTTTTTCCCCCTCCCATCCTAATTAAGGCAAAAGAAGCTTTTCAAATAAAGCTGATGAGGGCTGACATGGGGTCACTCTGTGGGCTGTCTGTGGACGCAAGCACCCAGAACAGGCTCTGGATGAACAGGCCAAGAGACTCACGGTTTGGGGTCACTGTCTATCCCCCTCCAGGGCAGTCTGTTCACACTCTCACACCTGCCTGTCAAAGGAGAGAGCAGGGGGACCGCATCAGAGAGAGAGAGAACAGAAGGAGAGAGACATTCAAAGTTAGAAACAGAGAAAGAGAGCTTTCATATTTCATAAGAAGTACAAAACCCAGCAGACAGCAATAAAACAGTACAATTATTATCACTATTGACTCAAACCAATCTCAGCAATACCCATGAGGCACCGTTCGTCAATATGAATTGCAATAGGATTTTAGCTTTGACTCTGAAGTTGAAAGTTGGGTGTGATTGCCTCCTAGTGGAGGCTGTGTGAACTTCAAGAGCAGGGATGTCTGTGATGAAGATTCTTATGCAGCCTACCCACAAAGATGAATGCTTAAGTTCTGTGAAAATTATTCTAATATCTTCTACACTCATTAGAAAATAAACTGTGCAATCTTTTAGCTTCACATTCACATTGTACAGGACTGTAATTAAAATGTTGTGAATGGCATTCATGTTTATTACGCTGTCAGTTGATGTATCTTCATCCCAGCCTCACTAATGTGCCAAAGCTGTTCTGTAAACAGTGAATATCACCAGAACAGCAAATGATATCTTTGCCAAATATGTCATAATATATTGACATTGCACAGCATGAGAACAGCTGTTGTATCCCAGCTGTTAAATTTAGATTTACAAACAGGGGGATTGTGTCAACACACATTTTATGATTTACAGTATTAGAGCTCATGTGCTGTTCCTGTACTTCAACTTATTCACTAGAAGATTTCTTTTTTATTATTATTGCTATTCCAGTATTGCTAGACCTTGTTTGTATTTAATGTTGTTACCATTAAACTATGACAGTCCTGACAATTAATTACACATAATTTAACATTATCATTGGTTTGCTCTCTAATGTAGGAAGTTATATGTTTTTATATATTCTATATATGCTCTATATTATATGTGTCTGTTAGTTGAT
>OMLM01003107.1:5198-15246 GCA_900302695.1 Helostoma temminkii | reverse complement strand
CAAATAGTGCAACAGAGCAATGTCTTGTGCAATACAGTGTGTTGTGCAAAACAGAGTATTTGTGCAAGAAGCTATTTACTGTGCATATATCCATACTGTGCAAACATACAGTGCAGTTCTAAGTGTATTATGTGTCCAGATGAGGGGTTTCTGTAGCTGGTTGTGTTTTCTCACTTTGACACTTTTGTTTCTAAATCCTGCACTTCGCGTATTCGTCAGGTTGATGACATGTTTATTTTTATGCACATGTTCTTCAATTGAAGTACATCAAGTTTGCACTTTATTTTAATTGAATATAAATATGTTTGATGTTGGTTGGACACAAGATAACTGAGGGGGCATTTGTCTTTAATTGATGAAATGAATGATTAGTTCCAGCCACTAATGGTGTGACCAGGAACTAGATATGGCTCGTTTAGATGCTAACTGTGGTGGAATTGCAGCCTGCTGGCATCGTGATTCTAATCAGCCAAAATGTTGAGTTATATTCTGAAGTCTGGCACCACTGTGATAGTTTTATAGTATGCTGTAATCACTGTAGCACACAGCATCTGCTGGCTTATTGCTTTAACGTACTCATCTGTCTTTCTGCCAGGGCGAGTTCCTAACAAGATCACCAGCTGGCTGATTGAATGCAGGTACAGTATCAATTCTCCACGAGAAGGATTTTATTAGTGTTTTTATTGTCCTACATGTCATGTGTTACAGCAATGCAGGATTTGAAGAGCAAGATATATATTTAAAAAAAAAACGGACAGATTTTGACAGTGGGGCATTATTACCCTGCTGCAAGTTGCAGGTTTCTGTAAGGTTTTTATTTTTCAGAACCGAAACTGAAAAAAAGCTAGAAAATAAATCAAGAAACTGGTGGTTGATTAGAAAATGATTAGCAAGAATTTGAACTAAAGACAATTGGTGTGTGGGACTGCCTTTGAAATCCTGACGGACTGGTTGAGTGACCGACTGGTTTTCTTTTTTTCTGATTTAATGATCTGTTTTCCTGGTGTCTGAAGGTGTGCGTGTATATTTAGGAGCGTTGTTATCAGCTGCTTACGTAAAACTGACATGACGCCAACGCCTAGGCATACAACATGCAGAACAGACACACACACACACACACACACACACACAAAGGGAGCAGACCAACGCCCAGAGTTAGGGCACATAGAGCTGTAAGGAGAGAAGGAAAGAGGGAAAGAAATACTCAGGAAGAGGCTGACAGAAGACGGAAAGAAAGGCAGAAAAAGAAAGGAGAGTAAACAGAGGAGGGGTTCCTCCTGCTGAGTCAACATTGTTATCACACACACACACACACACACAAAGTATTAGCTGCTGTCACTCAAAAACCCCGTGCTCTGACGTGTCCTGTGTAACATCATCGTGATAATGTGACCAGCAGAGGCATAATTAAATACATAGCAACAGCTGTAGGGCAGGGGTCCGGGGCCAACATGGCTGCCAGTGGGAAGTGGGAGGATTAGGGGGCACTGCGTTGCGCATGGTTACACAACCATCTGTGTGTGTGTGTGTGTGTGTGTGTGTGTTGAATGGTGCCTTGAAATTTGTCCCATTGATAAGAGGTGAGAGTTGTGTAACGGCTCAGTGTTTCCAGTGTGCGGCTTCGAGCAGCAGTTCAGTCCCACTAGCTTACTGCTACTGTCAGTTAGTCTGATCTGTCAGCTAGTTAGTCTGGTCTGTAGAACAGCTGTGATGGGTTTACTGGATTAGTCTAGTCTAGTCTGTACCCTGGTGTCACCAGGACTTGGCCTGGAGTTCTTAACTTTAGTCTGGATCATAGTCAGGACTGGAAGTAAACCTAGCAGTGGATTATTTGACAAGCAGTTAACTGGGAATATTTAGCCTGGAATATTTTATCCTGCAGGCAGCTTGTGTTTAACCTACAGGCAGTTAGCTTAAGTTAGTTTGCTTTCCCCTGACAGATAACTAAAGTTAGTATAATTAGATGCTGACACAAATTAGAACAGCAACATATACTCTTAGCCTGACACATAGCGCAGAAATATCTTTCACCAGACTAGGAAACTTAGCCTTTGCCTGACTGGTAGTTAGCTGGGTTAGTTAGCCGCTAGTTAACCTCGGCTGAGCAAGCAGCTGGTGCTGGTGTTTTCGGACATTTTGATAGCTAGAGACATTCACGCTGAGATAGTTGGCTTAATCAGATACTTTTAATGTTGGGATATTTTTCCCCAGTCTGAGGAGATACTTTGCCTTACCTAGATAGCTAGTTATCGTTGTATTGTTAACCATCAACTACCTAACATATGGTGTATGTGAACATAGGCGACCTCCGCTTGACAGGTTGTGATCGACAACCAGAATTCAGTCTGACCAGGTGTTGGGTTTGTATCACCTTTATACTGGCTTTATATTGGGATTTGGTGGAGCTACAGTTTTACTCTCATGTCAACAAGGAGTAAACCTAGGATAGAAAGTGTAGCCAGGTTTGTTATCAGCTCCTAACTTTATTGGTACTGCATCTTACACACCACAGTCAAATACGTTTTTGTCAACCTATACACTGGCCCCTTGATCTCTTCTATGTGGTGTATCCGGTATGTGCAGCATGTGTCATATGATATGATGCCAAGTGATGCGTTGTGTTTTTTACCATTCGCTAAGGGCTAATAGGAGCTAACGTGACCTCACTGGCTGAATTTGTATGTTTTTAGTTGTCATCTAATGGTTTGAGTTTAGCTTCATCTCACTCTGTCTCTTTGTTTCCAGGACTCCCCTTGGAGCCTCTCTAGATGACCAGAGCGCTTCTCCTAGCAGAGGTAATCCATGTTTACTGAGCAATTTGTTAGGCTGTGAGGACCCCATCCTATTATGACACTGCAGCTTCTCTTTGGTTTATGACTAAATTGCAGCTAGTCATCACCACTCGTTGTTTATAGCTTGGTTAACCACAGGCAGTGTGTGTCAGAATAAATTGAGAAATTCTTCTTACACTGCATTACTATAGATATGTTGCTGAAAATACTTTACTAATGTACCGTATCTGTGTGTGTGTGTGAATAGGAGCAGTGAAGAACGGCTGCAGCTTTGAAGATGACCTTTCACTGGGAGCTGAAGGTCAGTACTGAGAAAACCGCACAATGCAAACAAGATTAGAGATTTCTGCTTATTGTTAACAGTTTGTTTTTATTCTGACTTACTGTGCTAACGAAAGGAACACTTTGGCATTTTGCAAAATTCCCTCGTTCTCCATGTCACCCAGAGTCAGTCGAGAAGAAGTTGATATTGGCGGTGCTGCAGATCTCATGCTGTCAGTTGATTCATTGAATGTAAATTTAATTGTAATTGAAATGGGGAAGTGTACCTAAAAGGGAGGGCAGAGCAGCACGATGCAAATTCTGTCTCTTTACTCACACAGAGAAGAAGTCCATTGATTCCCTGCAGTGCTGTGAAAAAGTATTTGCCCCCTTCCTGAAATTTTTTTTCATACTTCAATGATTCAGATCATCAAACAAAATGCAGCTTTTAACTGAAGATTTCATTTATTAAGGGAAGAAAGGTGTTCAGTCCTGCCTGCAAATACTATTTCACATCACTGTAAAGTAAACTTTATCAGTCCATGCACTAACAGGGCTTTTTATCAGACAGTGACAGTGACTATATATGTTCAGTCTGATAGATGACTGATTTATATTCACTATCTACTGTTCTCAAGAAGAGAATCCAGATTTTTATAAACCCTAAAAACCTGGCTTCTTAGTGTGGCAGTCCTCACAGTTGTGGCTAACGTCTTACTAGGAATTTACATTTAAAGTGAGACCTGAGAACTGTGCATTCAACCTGTGTCTCTGACATCAGAACAGCAGTCTCTGTGTCTGTCTTTTGGCAGGACAAGTGGGCTGTGGCTGGTCAATTTGTCTTCAAGTTGGCTCAGTAGAAAGCAATCAGGGATGTTTTTAGATTTAATTATTTTGGGATGTTTTTATAGTCAAAGTGAAACTACAAAGCTCAAAGTGACACAGGAAGCCTGATCAGTCATTACAGATGATAATAACTGCAGCAGCTTTAAAACATACATGGCTTAAAATGCTTTCTGTGTTAACTGGCTGAAATACCCCAGTATTCTTAGCATCTTATGAAGAGTCTGAAAACAGCATGTTCAGAACTTTTATTACTATTGTCCCAGTAAATATTTACCAGACGTCACAGTCATATAACACGTGTACCGTTATTATAATTATTACTTCTCTGGTTTTGATTTTATTAATGAACAATGATCAGAACCTGACACTACACTTTTGTTTTCATGAACACGTTGACTGTTATTGGAGCTTGTACACAAACTCATTTGCATGTAATCGGAAAGTATCCACATAATAATAATATAGAATTACTGATAATTGCTGACAGATAACAGTATCAGTAATTATCTTGAAACCACATGACCATAAATTCCAAGTTCAGTACACCACAGAGCGGGGAGTGAAGACATAAACTTCAAGTCAGGTATTACGCCATAAAATACAGGAGCATGAGGAACAAATTAAATTATTACACGTGTGGACGAAATTGTTGGTACCCTTCCATTAAAGAAAGGAAAAACTTGCAATGGTCACTGAAATAACATGTAACTTAACTAATAATAAATGAAAATGTACTGAAAATAGCCTAATGAAAATCAGACATTGCTTGAATTGTGGTTAATTTTCAGTATGTTTTTATTTATGAGTACTTTTGTCAGTTTCACTTTATTTCAGTTACCATTGTGAGTTTTTTTCCTGTCAGACGTTGTCCTATAGTTGCTGTCCATGTGTGTTTACATTGATAGCTTGACCTCCCGTAAAACTCAGTATTTATTGTAGGTCAGTTTTTAATTTACATCTAAAGAAATGTCAAACAAAGCAGTGACTAAGTTTTTGGCTTAGTGAATACTTGAGTTATTCCAAGTTTCATCAGTGCTGCACTTTTTTGACCACTTAGTAAATATTTGTTTGAACCATCATCAAACCATTATTTGCAATTGTTTGTGAACTGACAGGATCCTTATTAACTCATACACCATTAAAATATGGTTTCAAAAGGTATTTATTGATCCTCCTCCTGCAGATGGTAGAGTTGGTTTTAGTGCTGGAAGGTTTGTAGATTTTTCTCCCAGGCAAAGCTGTATTAAAGTCAGCACTGCTACAGGCCTTATTTGTTGGGGTTTTCCAACTCAGGGAGATTGGAACAACTTTTAGCCTGAAGATTTGCAACTCCTGATGTTTGACAAACACAACAGTTTCAGCAGAATCAACAGAGCGTCTTGTGATACACTGCTCCATGCTCATTTTTCAGTCCTGTTTCTTCATGAAGTAAAAGTAAACACTCACAGAGGTGTGGAAACCATGAATGCATGACTGACACACACACACACTGTTGTGTGTGTGTGTGTCAGTGTGCAATCGTCATACGTCTGATGTACTGTGAATGTTAGTAATGGCCCTTATAGAGCATGGGTGAACATGGTGTTGAGTGCACAATAGATTCTAATTACATTATGGTGAAGCACACATCACTGGCATGTTGGGGGGATTCAGTATGTCAGAGGCTTGGCTGTGGGATTTCCTGTGTTGCAGTCACAACATGAATTACAGTTTATTTAGTTTTAAAAAGAAAAAGCCACAGAAACTTTCACTCAAATACACTTTTGAAACATTAAATAAAGCTGACGATTAGCTTTTATCTTTCTGTAATTCTCCTTCAGCCTGTCCTTCAACTCCATTTCCCTGATCTGGTTGTGTTTTACATCTAGTTAATTTCTTCCAAACACTGAAATGCTATGTCATGAAAAGTTTTATACATCTTGCATGAAACTATGCATTCATGTGTTGGTGTCGGTACAGGTTGTTCTTGATTAGAAACAGCAGAATCAGGTGCTTGAAAGCTTGAAAAGTGCATGAAAAAAAATTACAAGAGATGCAAAACGTGGTGAAGGTGTTCATATTCAAATGACACTGTTGCATATTTCCCTGGTGTACATGGACATTTGTTTAATGCAAATAAGGATTTTACAAATCTTATAATCAAAAAGCTGTTCTCTAGAATGAAGTAATCATAGACTGACCCAGGGTATTTAGCCACAGTGTTGATCATGACACCATTGGAGGCATAGCAGGTATAATGTGGTTCATTCTTGTGACTTGCTTCAAATCAGCCTGTAGCTCACCCAGCTGGAAACAATCCATAATGTGTTGAACAAGTGATTTCTTAGTCACATGCACATCCAGATATGAATTCAACAGTCCATCGATTATCCCAACCACTTGCCCTCTCGACACAGCAGTGCTGGCGCCTATCCCAGCTGTCACTGGGTGAGAGTCGGGCTACACCCTGGACAGGTCACTGACATATACAGACAGATAACCATTCACACATAAGGGCAATTTAGAGTTACCAATTAACCTAACTGCATGTGTGGAGTACTCAGAGAGAACCCACGCAGATAAGGGGAGAACATGCAAAAATGTAGCCCGAGCCCTTCTTTGTGAGACTTGAATCAAATAAAATACTAGTGAATCTCGTTAACATGTATTTATTCCATGAATTTATTTAAGTTGCTAAAGGATTAAGTGCAATTCTGAGATTTCTAATAACCATAGAGACTATAGAGAAACACTGTAGTACGGAAGAGGATTGTGAGAAAAAAGTAAAAACTCAGAGTTTAACTAATCTTTAACAGAAATTACACGAATGCAACAAACTGACTCATCACCAAAGTTAGTGCCACCAGGTCTGAGACTGGATTTCTGCAGCATCTCCACATCTCAACAGTTAAATCCTTTTCGGAAAGTAGCGTTTTAGATTTAGTTTAAGTATTTGTTGAAAAACCTAATCAGCCTACTTAGTTGTGTGGTTCTCTACTGTCTCTGTCAGCCCAAACCAACCTGAAGCTTATCTCGCTGTTATGTCCTTACAGTAAGTGTTGTAATCAAGTTGAGAGGGGTATTTAATGTCTTACGGCTGCAGAAGGCTTTGGAGATGTCATGTATGAACAGATCCTAATGGACTGCAATGATGTAAAATGTTAATAGGACAGGATGGGAAGGGATTAAAGAGTTAAAGTGTGAATAAGATGCAAGCAAATTAGTAAATTAAAAGGTTCAGGGGGAATGGGATGAAGTGAATAAGTGAATTTAGTGTATGGACATGTGCCATTGTAAGAACTGGCCTTTTTTAATCCTGCTGTCTGTTAGAGCAGAAAACAGTGGGTTCAAAAAAAAAAAAGAAATTCAGCAGAAGTAAAGTGGAAAAGAGAGAGACACAGTGGCAGGACAACAGGTCTCAACAGGTTCTTGTTAACTGAAAACAGCTGTCACACCTCCAGCTGGTTATGACTATCACTTCTCTGACTTGATGAAAGTCAACTTGTTTCAGGTATATTTATAAAGTCTTCATAGTAGGAGATTTAGTATAAGAATTCCTATCGTTAGTAGGCTCTTCATTTCAGAAAATCCTTTCCCTGGCTGACTTGATAATGTTTTCAGTTGACTTTTAAGGTGAGTGTCTTCATTGCCTAATAGATTGAGACTAAATCTGGATTATACATATAGCCACTGTGCAAGAGTTTAGGCATATTTCAAAAATAATGTCATAAATATAAATTTATCAATTGATTCACAAGTCAAATCAGTATTTAATGTGACACTTGCATAGATTCTTAGGTGATTTAATATGAAGCTGTGCAATCACCTTATTATTGCTTATTACATAATAGAAAGTGTTAATTAGTGAGCTGCCATTAGGTTTTGTTCTGGATGGAGCAAGGACAACTGTTCTGTCTTTATCCAAAGTCAAACTTTTTGGCTGCTTGCTCCAGCTTCATAATGGACAGAAAGACACAGGAAGACACAGGAGCTGTATCGATCAAATCATCTATACCTCACAACGAGCCTGTCTAGTGAGATAACACTCATCATATCACCAGGGTTGTTGTCATCATCATAATCACCATCTTTTCAGGCTTCATTTTACAGTATACATTTTACAATATTTTTTTTTATTAATCATTTTTTGCCTTGTGGCCTTTGTTAAAACAACACCTGTCCATTATTTTAACCGCCTTGGGTCGCAGTGCTGGAGCCGATCCCAGCTGTCACTGGATAACACCGGACAGGTCCAGTCTATCACAGGGATAAGAACATAGGAAAGAGCATTTGAACGTTGAATCTTGAAGGAAATGTTTCAGTTTGCTCTCCCTCATCCATGCGTGCACCAGAAATTCTGACTCATTCACATCAGTAAAACAAACACAACAAATAAGAATAGCCCTCTCTCGCAACAGAATCTGTCACTCACTCACAATTATTGAAGCTACTATAGGACACAGTCTGACTTCATGAGGTAGAAGGTCAGACCATCCGTTGTTGGACTCGTTGTTTTGCTTGTGGCTGCAGATAATTACAGTATTTATGGCTCTGTATGTAAAAACAAAACTATTATTTTTGTATTCCAGTGAAAAGATAGTTGGTGTTAGCATTATGACACAGCAAGTATGATGGAGAAGAACCTGTTTGGCTTTGTATTATGTAACCCGTTTGGCTGCTTATTTTACATACTTTATATTTGCAAACAGTATGTGCTAACTCTCAGTGTTGGAAGAGAAAGGGCTTTGATGGTGACGACTGACTGATGTGTATGGATGTAATATAACATTATCTTTGGTATTATTAGTTTAGCTGGATTTTCAGGAATGTAAACTTTCCCAGAATTCAATAAAGACAAGACAGAGCTGCTGATGTTAACTAAGCTACACACTGATAGCATCTAGAACAGGTCTCAGTGGGCGTGCTGCTTCTGACGGTGCATTTTTAACGCGGTCCCGCACTTTAAAGTCATTGCTTAATGTAATACTACTTGGCACAGGAAGTAATTCTGGGTTAGGCTACAACTGGCGATAGTAAGCCAATTATCCTGACATGCTGACAAGTGCAGCTTATGTTAATACACATAAACACTTCTTCATTCTGTTTTTTTTTCTTTGTAAAACCTTAAAATGACACTACCTACTATTCTTAGTACAGCCACATGACCAGGGCTGCAACGTGGGGAGTCCAGGTCTTTACAGCCTTAGCGTTGTCTGGTTGAGGTTGCTAAACTTTATGATTAGACAATCACTGAACAAGAGAAGTCTGGAGCGAAGGGTTGACTCAGTCTGATTATCAGTTTAATAAACAAAGCAGTTTAAAGACCTCACTTTGAGCTCCAGGGAGGCTTGTGATGAGTATTTTTCCACAATTTTATATTCTATACTTACAGTATACACCAAATGATTTATGTTACTGACAGATTAGATAAATCTAAATATTTTTTTGTTGCACATAGTTTTATCAACAGTGTTGATGTATGAGTAATCTTAATTTCCTTGTTTTTCCTCTGCAGCCAACCACCTTCAGTCCACTAACAGCAAAACTGAACCCTGGTGAGTTTACTTTTTATTTATTATTCTCACGTTACTCTCTGCATTCAGCTCCTAGTGATCCCCACTATTATTATTTGACTTGTATACACTGAACAACCTAGTAAAGTAAGTCATTCTTAGATTCACTGAGAATGAAGAAATTCGCACAGAATCCTTCTAGAAGACGCTGACGCTGTCTCGATGGAGAGTGGAGAAACTTCTGATTATGAAATTTGTGATTAAGCAAATTAAGCATATGCATATTTAAAAAGTGAAACTGGGACTATTGGGGTCATTTTATCTTGTTGGTAATATGGCCTTGCGTAAATAAAGTTTCAGTCAGTTGATAATTCAGTTTCTGTGTGTGTGTGTGTGTGTGTGTGTGTGTTAATGTGTTGCATGTAGTTTCGGTCTTGTGGCGGAACAGAAGAGGTGTCAGTTTAAGGAAAGAGGAAGAAGTATGAACTCCACGGGATCTGGGAAGAGCAGCACCGTGTCCAGGTCAGTGATCCTCGTCAGTCTTCGGTCAGACTCATGGAGGTTTCTGCAGGAAGTCTCAGGCAGAGATGAACAGGAAAACAGAGGCCTGCTATTTAACTTGTCAAGCAATAAAAAAATAGCAGTGTTGTTTTTGAG
>OMLM01003106.1:18735-31230 GCA_900302695.1 Helostoma temminkii | reverse complement strand
AAGTTACTTCTAGATTGGACTACTGTAATTCCCTTCTAATAGGATGTCCCAGTAGCTCCCTAAAAAGCCTCCAGCTGATCCAAACTGCTGCAGCCAGAGTTCTGACTGGAATTAGTAAGAGAGATCATATTTCTCCTACATTAGCTTCCCTCCATTGGCTCCCTGTAAAATCCAGAATAGAATTTAAAATTCTTCTTCTCACATATAAAGCACTTAATGATCAAGCCCCTTCATATCTTAAAGACCTCATAGTAACATATCATCCCAGCAGAACACTTCGTTCTCAGAGTGCAGGTCTACTTGTGATTCCCATAGTTTCCAAATGTAGAATGGGAGGCAGAGCCTTTAGCTATCAAGCTCCTCTCCTGTGGAACCAGTTGAGGTTCAGGAAGCAGACACTGTCTCTCCTTAATTCTAGGTTTAAAACTTTCCTTTTTGATAAAGCTTATAGTTAGAGCTGGTTCAGGTGACTCTGAACCATCTCTTAGTTCTGCTGCTGTAGATTTAGACTGCTGGGGGATCTCCCCCCCCTATGAGGCTTTTCCGCTGGAGGTTTCTTCCTTTTTTAAAAAGGGAGTTTTTCCTCTCCACTGTCTGTGCTGCTCTGTTGGGTTTTCTGTATTATTCAGTTGTATTGAAGGTCTTAAACCTTAAACATTGTAAAGTGCCTTGAATGGCTTGTTGTAAATTGGCACTATATAAATGAATTGAAATTTAGGATCAGACTCAACTCTGACTATATTAAATGTGTTAACTATTGCAGAAATCAGCTCAAGCAGTCTCACCGTGGTGTAGTAACCGTTGGACCCGCAGTTCGACACGGTAGCATTGCAGCGACAGGAGGCGGGGACTGGGTTCCAGTCTGATGGTCCGTTCAGGAGACCACAACACTTGAGCTGAAAGGGAAACAGTGTGAGCAGATCTGCAGCGACAGACGAAGTTACAAACCAGACTCAGTTCTGTCTCCTGATTGGTTTTAATCAATATCAGGTGTTAATATCGATGGATAAATATGCAGACAGAGTGATGACGTGGTGGCCTGAGCAATAAGAATGTTAATATGTTCACTGGTTGAAACACCAGCAAGTGTCTTCTACACTGCACTTTTATTAATGTAAAAATTATATCAAAACAACAGAACAAACCTGATCTGCTGCTGCCTCAGTAGATACGTGTTTTTATTCATAGCTCTATAATTTGTAGTGATTCACACATTTGCTGATTTTCTATTTTTTGAAAGTGGATTAATAAAAAACTAAGTGTGAAGTTCAACAATATCACTTTTGCAGCGATCGGTCAATAGTAATAAAAATAAATCAGCCACAAAATCATTGGTACGAATCTTTTGTTTTTTGGCCAGTACCGTTTCTAAACCGTTTATGGGAATGACAAACCTGGGTGTTTTCAACAGCTGCTATTTAACAACCTGCAGGTTGTCTCTGGACATTTTCTGCAATTTCTCCAGTGTTTGATACAGTGGTGGTCATGTTAACACTTAAAACACCTCCACACCACTGCCTGCCTGCTCACCTAACGAGTTTATCGCTCTGCCGTAAAGTGGTATCGTAGGTTTTACAGGTACTAGCATGAGTCCACGAGGGCGGTATCAGATAAACCTGTCAAAATCATATTTAGGTTTTTTTTTTGAGCTTTTCACACTATATTTTTCTCTGACACTGTGTGTGTTGCAGCCACTTCTGTGTGTGTGTGTGCACACGTGTGTATACATTACCTGCACCTGTAGTTTCTCCAGATCCGCCTTCACCTCATCTGGTTGGGTCGACAGTGGGGTCAAGCTGTTCATTTGCTGCTTCACCCAGTCCTCCACCTAGAAACAATAAAACCAAACATGAGGTTTGGTCCAGTTCGGGGGTTACAGGTACGAGAGGATGGAGCCACTTCCAGTTTTACCTTATTCTCACCAATAGCTCCCAGGATTCCTGCCGCCAACAAGAGGATGAAGATGAGGAGGAGGCTGATGAAAAACTGAGACAACAGGAGGAAGCAGTTTGAGTGTATAGACCTTAACTTACATTAAACCTGCACATTTCAATCATTAGCCATAAAATCCTTTATTAACAAAGAAACAGCTGAAGGTCGTAATGACGACATGAATGATGACGTGATGATTCCCACCAGCAGCAGCAAACAGCGGTTCTCCCTGATGGCGCCGCAGCAGCCCAGGAATCCCAGCACCATGATGATCACCCCGATAGCGATCATCAGGTCGGCGCCCGGTAAATACCCGTTGAGGATCTGCAGACAGGAGGAGGTGAGTCAGTGTCACCGTAAAGAAACATTTGGTTCATCTCTGAAATCAAACCGTTGCTCTCACCTGGTTATTGTTGGTGACTTTCAGGTAAATGCCCACAGCCAGGATCAGGCAGCCGCTGAGCTGAGCAGAGAGAGAGAGAGAGAGGAGCGTTAAAGGTGAACTGGTGACATCTGCTGGTCCATACAGAAATATATCCATATTCACCTTTGGTACAACTTGTACACTTGTCAGAAGTTTGAATGCAGGACTTTTACTTGAAGTACTGGAGTATTGTACTTCAATACGTTTTATCATCATGAATAAATCAAATGATCAACAGAGACTGATCAACATCAAGTGCTCCACAGGAGATCCTTTCTGCCTGTGGCCATCAAACTTGTCTCTCCTTTGTAAGGATGGTACCTAAATGGACCATCATCAGTATCAGTACCTATCATTATCTTCAATACTCTGTGTATATATTACGTTTTTGTAACAATGCTATTTTGTATTTTGTGTTGGTGTAGATCTTTTCTGGATGTGGACTTTTCTTCGGTCTGTATGAGAGCAACTGTAACGAGGCAAAACTATTTCCCTCTGGGACTAATAAAGTGTTTTGAATCTTGAATATCAAACATGGTGAACACACACAGAAACCCAGTGGATCAGGACCAGGACTCTAAAGGACCACATGGTGACATGGATCTGGAGGCGTGATGAGACTCATGTATTATTCAGCAGCCACACAGTTACCACCACAAACAGAGTAATTATCTGCCATCAATATTTTACCCTCAGCGTTTCCATGGAGCTGCTGCACAACAAAAATGAATGATCCTGATCCACCCTGAGCTCACACGAGACGTCAAATTAAAAGTCACGGTATGTACTGGTAAGTTCTCGTGATTTTAAAATTGTTTTGTGGATTAAATAAAATGTGTTTTTTACTTTTATTACTAATACAATAAACAGTGAATTAAGTATTATTCAGATAAAATGATAATTTATCTGAAAAGCACTGCACCGGTTTCTGATATTTCAACTTTTATGAAGCTGCTTTTCATGATTCATTAAGGTTAATAAATCATCTATTATGAACTTTATAGATCTGGTTTTATAAAGAATATTTGTTATTGTTTTGATTCATCTTTTAATTCGTTTGGAAACAAACTGATTTCTAACATTTATAACTGTTGATGGTTAATGTCACACTAGCATCTATAAGTGATGATAAGCAGAGGTCTCAGTAATTATAATAGAAAATGATTATGATGCTGCAAACATGGAATGTTGCATCGTGTCAGTAAATTAATTTTTCATGTCAAACCCATGTCCAGCTTCTTCGTTATGAAGATTTATGTTGTGTAAAAGCAGAACTCAGACCAGAACTTCATTTAAACTAATTCATGCAGCAGCTGCTAAAACTCAAACCAAACAAACTGATTAACGGATCAACTGAAAAACTTATTAAATAAACTGAACTCAACTTTTACATTTACACAGTGAGCAGCTTTACTGTGCTTTTAACCACTAAAGGACACTGGGTTAACTTTTAAGAGAAAAATGGATCATTCACTCCACTCGTGAATAAACGGAAGGACATAACCTCTGAGGTCTTACTCACACACACACACACACACACACACACACACACACACTCTCTCACACTGCCACCACACCCTCAGGCAGGAAGCTGAATGGAAAAACCTGCTTAGCAGTTAAATGCTCTTTGTGTTGCACCTACACACGTCTGACCAGTGAAACCAGTCTAGCCAACAAGCTTCAGCAAAGTCAACGCCTCAGTGTGTTAAAACACTGCGAACGACACAGAGTCAGACAACACGAGAAAAATACTGTGGTGAGAAAGAGTCGGGAGAAAACGTTTAACTAACGACCAACTCTTGACATATACTGATATTTTATACATGTGATGTCAATAGGTCAACTTAACAATGACAAAACAAAAATACACACAAATAATGATACGAGTGTGACGTCACAGGGAATTAACATTTAACTAATCACATTAATGACAGTATTTGTTAATGGTGAGCAACATGGAGTCCTGACACATCTTTAATTAATCGCTCGATCATGAGTCATGCTTTAATTAAACATTATAAAAGGTTTGTACCTTTTTAACTAAGTGATGCTGAGTCTTTTGGGAACAAGCTCTCGACTAAAATCCCCGAAACCACATTTTCTAGAAAAGTTTTAAACTGTTTTGGTCTTTTTAAGTTAAAATTTATCAGGATTCTTCTGGCTGCTGCTGAACGGCTGCACAGCGACTATCAAACCTGCTACAGTCACACCCTGATAGAGCAGCTCAGTTGACTCTTACATTAAACAAAGTTAATGAATTAATATTCTGATATTCAGCTCACATCAAGGCGTTTACCCTGATATGTACACTGCTCAACAAAATAAAGGAAATAAAGTCCATCACACTTCTGGAATATTAACTTGTCCAATTTCACCTGCTGTTGTACAAATAGAACAAACAGGTAGAAATTAGAGGCAGTTATCCAGACAACCCCTATAAAGGAATGTTTCTGCAGGTGGTGGCCACAGACCGTTTCCCTGTTTTCATCCTTTCTGGCTGATTTTCGGTCACTTTTGCATTTTGCCAGTGCCTTCACCACTAGAGGTAGCATGAGGTGATGTCTGCAACCCACAGAAGTTGCACAGGTGGTGCAGCTCATGTTGGAAGAACATTAGAGTGAGCAATGAGAAGCTGCGGGTGGTGACGTCACCCGAGGATTAAATCTGCACTAATCTGCTCGAATGGTTTGTTGTTATGACGCCTGCCCTCATGAAGAACCAGAAGCGCTCTCACGGTTTTTGTATTTTATCTGATTCCTCCAGCTGCTCTTTACTTCTGGAGTCACACACATCATGTTAGTTTAAACTGTCACTCATTGATCTATGTTGGAGTAAAAATCTGTAAAAGTGTCAACAGCCAGAAACAGGAAACTGGTTTCTGGATTCAGGGTGTGACCCCCGTCTGTTTGACTGGATGATTCCCTTCACATTCAGGCTGTGAAAAGGCTGCGCTCAGAGTTGTGGATGTTTGTTATTGCAAAGTTCAATCCGACACATTGAAACACATGTTGCAACACGTACAGCGACAGAAACCTGCAGAGCAACATGGTGATCAGAGCTCAGCAGGTGTGGGAAAAAACTGAACCAAGATCAGTGGAATTCATTACATTTAATCTAGATTAGTTAATAACTGTCACAGTGGAATTCAAGATTACAATTTAGAGTTTATTCTTGAATAGACTTGATCAAGATTAGTCAACCAACGTTTACATTAAATGTGTTTATCATAATCTGGATTTCAACTGATCCAGGACTAGATTACTTTAAACACTATTCAAATTTTTTATAACGTAATAAATCAATTGTGTCTCAAACTGAAACAAACTCAAATTTAATCTGGATCAGTGTGGTTTAGGATTACTTTTTCGGATTGAAATGAAGAATAACGGTTAATCTGGATTACAGATTATCCAAACTGAACTGTAATCGACTAGTCTAATTGTCTAATTGTAGTCGAGAACATATGAGCAGTGTTACAATTCAGGATTAAATGTGGATTAACTACCAACGCCTGTTCCTGCTGAGATTAAACACGTCATCATGGTTCGCTGCACATCAAGAATGTCTCCATCTAACAAACAGGATAATTTAGAACAACAATAATTAAAGTCATTCATCTGAACTGTTGCTCATTCTCTCCTGCAGTAGTGAGTCATGGTGTAACTTGTGATACTTCAGGTTTCATTGAAGCTCACCACGGCCGTGGGCAGATGAAAAGGCGTCATTAAAGAATTACTACACACAAAAATACGGCAGTGATGCAACTAATAACAAGACTGGTGTGTACAGTCAGCGAGCACAACGAAACCACCACAGTTTTGGTTGGGTTCAGTCTGACTCAACACTAATAGTGTTAGTTACACCGACAGGCTGATGATTAACACAAAACGCTTTACTACGACAATAAACACATTAACTACACATGACTGAGCAAACACATGATCTCTGAAGTCATAAACAACTGTTCTGGAAACACTGTCCATCTATTGGATATTATTCTATAACTGTTTTGTCCTGTGGGACATATGAGGCGACTTGGCGTTCTAACCCAAGGACAACATGGAAACAGGAGAAGCTGTGGACCAATTAGTGGACGACACGCTCTGAGCCGACCCAGAAACACATTTCATGCTTCAATCGAGCACCAACCTCCTGAAAGTTCTGTTCACGGATTATCCAACAAAAGCATTTTGAATAACTTCAAGGTGATTCAGCCGATTCATTTCTGGTTTAAAACAAAAGCCCAACACGTGTGCACAACTATCCATTTTACATGACTTCATGAAGGGAATTAGAAACTGGACAGCTGATAACGTGATGATAAAACTGAAGATCTGTGCTCCTGCTAGTCTTGTTCCGAAGGTGCAGGCTAGTCGACAAACTACTGTGAAATCAGACTGATGGAGAACTGTATTATTGGTATCTGTAAAGGTGTTGTAGACCATGACCTCAGTTGGAAGAGTCTGTTCCAGTCTGGCATAAACGGTGACCATGAACATTATGTGTCCATTGGAGAAATCCTCGTCTCAGATGCAGACAGACCTCAGGGTTTTGTTTGAAATCTTCAACATACAAATATATTATATTGTTGTTCTTACGTCTTAGTGATTTGCCCTTGTTGGTGTTTCAAATAAACTATGCCCCATTGTTTTTGCAGTTCCTCGCCCTGTAAACCTGCCCTAGGGCCGTGTGGTTAATCACAATGTCAGCGTGGGCGATTACATAACCGCAAAAAGCTGTGACTGAATTAAATAAATATGTGCGTATGTGAACATGACAACCTGTTCGACAGTTTTTTTTGCTGCTGGTTGTTCTTCCCACTCACTCTACCCAGTTAAGGCAGATAGCCACCCACCCTGAACCTGTTAAAGGGAGTTTTCCCTGTGCACTGTTGCCTAGCGCTGCTCAAGAGAGAGGGGGATTTGTTGGGTTATTTATATAGTGTTATTGTTCTACTCTGTTAGGTCTTAAACCTTACATTGTCTTTTTGTTGTTGTGATTTGGAGCTAAATAAATAAACTGAATTGAAGCAAGAATTCCATGAGCAAAAGTACTGGAGGACGGAGAGGACAAACGGAAACAAACACTCCTCAGGAAGGGGAACGACGCCACACATTTGAAATGGGCTCAACATGTACCAGTAAAGTGTACCAGTAAAATGTATCAGCCCTGTACTTCTACTTAGTGTACTGTCCACATGTGGTTTCCTGCGGCGCTAAAACATGCTTCATTCAGTTTGCCTAATGTCTTCTCTCTACTAGAATGGGTCCCTAAACACAGCATCCATTATTCATGGAGGATATGAGCATTAGTGCACAGAGGCAGAGCTGCATATAATAACAGGTAATACCTCTTTTCTCACAGGCCGTAAAACAAACATGTTTGTTTGGAGCAGTTTGAGGCGTTATGCACAGAAACCACTAATGGAGGAAAAAGATGCCAAGACAAACGAAGTGACAGTGAAAACTCAATCAGTGCCGTGATGTGGGATCGCAATGAATTGTTCCTTAAACGCATCACTGCTCTGACATTTTGCAGCCCGATGTTCAGTCACAGACTTAAGTGAACAACAAAGTTTGTGTCATTTTTTTTCTCCACAGTGTCTGTATTTTTAAGTCCTGTTTGTCTTTTAAGTTTGGGTTTCCAACTTCAGAGCTCATTATGAATGTACCTCTCAGCACATGGAAGCATCACTGAGCGTAAACCCACAGTAAATAGGCTTTACTGTAAACAAGAGCCCTGCTACATCCTCTACATCATCATTAGGTGAGAGCAAGTCCACCATTTCCTCTGAGGTTAGAATCAAGTTAACATCGATTTAACACTGCTTCTGGAAACATGAGTGGACATAAAGGATAGCAGGCAGCAGCTCTGACGTTTACACAGTAGAGGTTTATTAGAAGCTTCATGTTTGTGGTTGGCAGGAAAGTCAGAAGAGATGTGATGATTGATGTTTAAACACTCTGGAATTCAGCACTCCTCTTCATTGTTGTCGGTTGCTGAAGCCTGAAAACCGTAATTTTAAGTGAAAGCAGCAGAAGAAACCAGCAGCTGAGTTTGTCAACCAAAGACAACATGTTCCAGGTGTCCCACAGTGTTTTACCCGAGTGGATCGGTGGATCAGTGCAGGGGTGGGAAGCAAACAGAACGCTGCAGCATCCAAAGACTGAAGGAGTAAACTCAACATAATACATCACAACCAGGAATCTAATGTCCACATAAATACACAGCGGATCACAGCTGGACTGATAAGAAATTCTTTATATCTTTATAAAGATATAAAAGTTACTCTGTAACACAGAGTAATGAATTAGTGTTAGTTATGTTGTCAGGGTTACTAGAGATGTGACTCTTACTGTCACACCTGAAGTGGACCTTTAGTCACAACCTGCCTGACATTGAGGTTTGAAACCGTTTTGTTTGAAGAATGAAGTAGTGGGAAGCCGGAGGAACTGCAATAATACACCTTTTAAATTGAGTAGTCTTTACTGTTAGCAAGTCGACCCGAGCGTGCGCAGTACTGGGTGTGTTCCGAGTTCAGAGAAGGAATGAGAACTGAGAACGTCACAGTTCACCGGAGCTTTGGTCTGATGAGGCACCTGAAACCTTTTTCATCTACTTTGGATCAGATCTCTACTTCCAGGAACTCCACACCTGTCAACATGGTTTCTGTAACACTTCTGAAGTCTTATCTTTTTATGACCTGTTGTTTTATGTAGCAGCACTTTGAGTTCACCTGTACCGGCCTCATGGTCCTCCTCCCTTTCAGCATAACAAAAAGAAGCATTTCTATAGCACTGTCCAAACAAACCTTAAACACCACATCACGTGAGGTTGGTGTTGAGCAAGAACTTAATCCAAAATGTCTGAGCTATAGATTAACCAAAATGCAGTATTTGGTTGTAAAGGGGAGGCTCCCAGCTAAGAGTTTGAGGAAACACAGGTATGTAAAGCAGACTGGGCTGAAGCTTCCCACTCATTGCTGAAAAAACTAACTGAAGAGCCTAATACTCTAAATACTCTGACTAAACCACATCTGATCAAACATGTTCACCTGCAACGGTTGACATTTAAAATCTAAACACAAGCAGGAGTTCCCAAGTCCACCCTGAAAAAGAGGTGTGTAACCTCAGTGGGATTCTGCATGTTAAAGATAAATAAAAATCCTAAAGACAAAGATAACACATGCAGTGCAGGACCACACCCTGAAACTGAGCTAATGTTTGTGGATAGATAAAGAACCTGTTCTACAAAACTGAGGTCTGTCCCACATCTGCCAAAAAAAAAAAGCACAATACCAGAGTAAACATACATTTAAAAGAATATCAGTGACTGCTTGACTGAAACAGGAAGGGATGGATAACAAAGATACATACATGGAAGTAGGTTAAAAAATGTATCAGCTTCTGTTCAGTGTAACAGACGAACAAAAAGCTGCCACTGATACAGATTCATTTATCAGATAAACACAGTACACACCCACACATTTAACTGCTACACTAAAACTCCTCTAACACATCAGCTGATACTGCTCAGAAGATATTAAATATAAAAATATAGTTTAGCAGACTCACCCAGAACAGAAGGTTGAAGAAGAAGAGCAGGTATTTGATGCATTTATTCACAGCCATGGTGGTTTTCTTCTCTACTCTCTACTCCTCAGACAGCTACTGCCCTCGACAGACTCGAGCTTCCTATAGAGTGAGAGCAGAGAAACTCCCTGAGGCGAGAAAACTGACCAGCCTGTTCCACCTGTTTCCACCCACTGAGGGTGCTTCCCCATTTTGGCCCGTCCTTTTTTGGCCCTGGATCTTATTCACCCTATAATCTCACTCCTTTCACTGCCACATCAGTTCTGCCTTGAGGCAAAAGCAAAGACAAGTGCACTAAACATTTTATTAGTACACATTAGACGTCATTGTTCAAACAGGTGTCGAGAAAAAAATTTGAAAGTGTGTAATCTTTCAATTTACTACATCAAAATCTTCCACCTGGTTTACACTGTTCTGAGAGGTTTGACTGAGTGCAGATGCAGCAAACTCTCTTACGCTAGTAAGTAAAGAAGTTTTATCTTACAGAGCCAGTGTTTTCCAGCCAAATAACGTATGTCTAGTTGTGACTGAGTAGTATAGCAGAGATTTCCAACTAGAACCCAAACAACAGGTTCAAGGTGGTTTAAACCAAATTCAACAGCCATGCACAAAAAAACATTTTAGTTAGAGGGACTCAACTCTGAAACTGAAGGACTACTGCACACTGTTCCCAAACCTGATCCCAGAGACTTGTTTTCACAACTCTACCTGCCCTACCCCCTGCTGATTATCTGCATCAGGTGCGTTCAGTCAATCAGAAGCTTGAAGATACCAATTCACCTACACCACACCTTCATCTGAGATGGTATCTCCCAGCTTCGGATTGACTGAACACACCTGATCCAGGTAATCGGCAGTAGTTAGGGCAGGGGGAGCTTGATGGTACATGCTCCTGTAGTTTGAATTCAGTAATGGTCCAATCAAATACACTGAGAGCTATGGTTATATAGTAATTTAATATATTTGACTTTGAAAATAAAAACTAGGAAATGATGACAGTGAAAATACAAACTGATCTTCCAGAAAAATTCTAACTAAAATAAATTAATTAATCTGTGACAACAGTACAAAAAGTGTATGTTTACTACTGTATGTAGTAAATATAGTCACATCTACAACAGCAAACTCAAAAATTTGCAAGTATTTTTCTACATTGACCAAGAAAATGTCAAACTGAAAACAAACCTCTGTGAAGAACTGGAAACTGTCATCACTTTTCGTCATAACTTTAATCTGCCAGAGATTACACCTGTTTTTACCCAAACAGGAAATGTAATAGCTGTGTTTCAAAGTGATTAAATAAAACACCTCAGCTCTGCCTGTCACATTTCATCGCTCCAACTTCTTTATTTACCTGCTTTATAATATCACCTTTATTTTTTTAGCAATTAACACTTTCCCATTTCTCTTATTAGTACATTTCTTGTAAACGTCTAATGTACAGCTGCTACATCTGTCAAGGTATGAGGAAGGTTTGATGGAACCCAATAAAAAAATAAAAGATAAAGCAAATCAGTCCATGTCTTTCAGCCATGTGAGTGACGACTCTCTCAGTCAACATAAAAGACGGATTCCTATCAAATTTGCTGCCAGTATCCTTCATCTCCAGACCATAAATAAAACTTCAATGTTACCAGCAGGTCACTGCAGTCTGGTAAAACTAGTTTTACACTAGCACCAACTGGAGGTTGGCCTGGTTTTTAGTGTAATATCTTTAAAAAAAAAAAGTTTACTTTAAATGTGGTTCACACATTCATGTTCTACTCAGGGTGAATTCTAACGTATGTTTGGTAAAGCACTCATTACCCAGGCATGAGCACAGGGATATGGTAAAAACAATATCACTTAATTTCTCTTTAACATATTTACACTAAATGTACAAAGCATCACAGCTTAAACAGGAGATATTGGTGTAGTACAACAGTCACTAACATTAATGTATCAAACTCTTCAGTCACTAATTCATGTAACTTAAGACTGAAAGAATCTCATTAGACTGACTAGAACATTTCTGTTGGTAACTACATACTTTCAACGTGTTTCTGTTTCTTTACATCTTTTATCATCCACTGCTATTACTCATTATAAAGGTGGAGCAGACTTATAGCTAATGCACTAGGCGGCAGATAATAACTCAATAAAAGCTGGAAAGCAGCACTACAGATTAAACATTAACTTCACTTCCTGTTGATTCAGCTGCTTTCAGTATCACACAAACAAAACCTCAAACCACTTGTTATTGGTTTCCTTTTATAAAAATATTATACTGCACGTCTCAGAGCGGAAAAACTAATAAAAAACTTAATGGCCAAAAAACTAAAAGCATTTTGGGGATTTCAGGGTTAACTTGATCGGCATCTAACGACTCAGACATCAGTAGAAATCCATGCAACTCATTTACTTCCAAATTTTCTTTAATTTACTAAAAAGTATCCTCAAAAGTGCTTTTTTTTTTTTTTTGAATAAAAACTCACCTCATCCACACACAAACCTCCTTACACCTGAACCTTGTACTGCCCATGTCTCTATTGACAAACAAGAATTTAA
>OMLM01003106.1:5908-18715 GCA_900302695.1 Helostoma temminkii | reverse complement strand
CTGTTCCTGGCAATTAGTTTTTTGGCACATTATCTGCAAATAGGCTCATAAAGAAAACATTTATCTGTATCACGCTCAACATTTCTTTCACTGTGCATGTTTACATTTGCTACTTAGCAAACTAATGGACAGATAAGCCTTCTAGGAACGTTATTAGTTTTCTGTAGTTAGCAGAGTTTCAACAGTAAAAGGTTTATTTAAAGTCATTTCTTTAGAGTTTCTTAGGAGTTTAAAACAATTTTTTTTCCCTCTGGGATAAACGTTTTCTTGAATTCTGAAAGAACCATCTAACTTGGTGTTTGCTTTTAACTTCCTGTAAAGAAACCACTCAATCTACACCTGCAGGGAATGTTTTAATATGTATGATCCTTTCATTTATTATTGCAAACTTGTTTGCAGATATTTCACACTTTGCATGGTTCAGTTCAGTTTATTTATTTAGAGTCACGTCACAAAACAAACATCACTTTACATGGTAAGGTTAAGGCTTTACAGAGTCATACAGTCCTCTGTGAGCAGCACTAAGAGACAGTGGACAGGAAAGACTTCAATGGAAGAAGCCTGCAGCTGAACAAGGCTCAGGTGGGTGGCCATGAGCCTCGACCGGTTGGGGTGAGAATCCCAAAATGACAGGATGGAGCTTCTCTACTCAAACAAAGTAAAATTAAATAAATCTTTGTAGCAGTAAAAAAAAAACAGTTTTAGCAATAACACTCATTATTTAAATCTAACTTTTAGTTTTTTAACACCTGTAGAAAAACAGCAGCATCGTCACAGCAAGTACGTGTGAAACTCAAGTCTTTATTTCCATCTAGTGGCGTCTGTTAAAAACTACACATTCAGCAAACAACACAATCCACTCCCACTTTTTAGCAATTTCTCCTTCCGTCCACGTGTTAGCAACAGATGCCGTACTAGTACTTCAGAGATAAGACCAGAAGTCATATATGAGAACAACTGACACTGGTAAGTCTTTTTACATTTCACCTATTCTCTCTCGTCATGGTCAGAGATGCCGTCACCACTGACCTATAGACACTAAAATCAGAGTCCACTGTGTTTATATCCAACTGTGAACTATGGTTAGCTCAGTGTGTCGAAGCGACTATCATCAAACCCCCACACTTGGCCACACTTCTGCTTTTGAAATTGACTCATAGAACCAAAAAATAAAAACATTTTCCAAATAACAGACAAACACAGCCTGAAATTTAAAGGGTTGTTTAACGAATTAGTAAATTACCATAGCCTTATTTATTGGTTTAAATATACCGGAAGAAAACAGAGAAGAAGTAAGGAGAAGTACAGTCTGAGTCACTGAGTCAAAAACTGAAGTAACCGTTTACGTTCATTGTGACTCATTTCAGACTGTTATTCCATGCATTGTTAAAAAACAAATCAATTGTAATTATTTTAAAGATAATCAATTATAGTGGTTACAACATGCATCTCATCAGTCAACATTAGTCTTCAGTGTCTGAAGATTTTCAGTTGTCCAGGTCATGGTTGTCCCAAATGTTCTGGACTGGTGACAACTGGAATTTTTTAAGGAAATTCGTCAGCACTTTTAAGAATCACTGAAACCATGTGTGGGTTGGTTGTTGAGTGGTTGCATCAGCTGTTTATGTACTGATTCGTGATCACGACCAGACACAACTAACCACCAAGTTTTTAAACAACACAAACAGGCTTTGCTTGGTCCAGTCATTCATCCTATTCATACTGGCCAAAAACTAATTTAAACAAAGCACTTGCTTCCACATACAGCTGTCTCTGTGTAGCGACACCAAAAAATACTTTTCTACTTAAGACTGGAAGATTCCTAATGATCGGTCTAACGATAACAAAACACCAGGCAAAACCTGCTGCAGGTAAGTTATTATGCAAACTTGATAAACTTGCCAGCCACTCTACCTTTATAACATAAAAGGTTACAGTGTGGTTATACCATTTCATCTTGCCTATCCTGTTCCTGACTGTTCTGTACAGGTGCCTGTGAGCTTATACTAAAATCCCAGTTTCAACCAACTCCGCCTACATACTGGACTGTGATTGTATCTGAATGGTGACAAATTAAAAATCGTTCAATATGCAGACATGGACAAACTGTTGGTACCTTCAGTTAAAGAAAGAATGGTCACAATGGTTACTGAGATAATAAATGAAGATTTGCTGAAAATTAACTACTTAAGCTGAAGAATGAAGAATGATGGTACCACTAGAAAAGAAAATTATTTGGCTATAGGGACATGTTAAACTAAAGTGTGTCAGTCTCTTTAGAGGATAAAAGGTGGTAACTGTGCTGTTTGGTATCATGGTGTGTACCACACTGAATATGGACCACAGGAAGCTAAGGAGAGACTTTTCAGACAGGAGAGTAGAAAGAAAGAAAAACATGTTAAAGGTGAGGGCTATAGGACTATCTCCACGCAGCTCGATGTTCCTGTGACTACAGTTGCACATATTCAGAGGTTTAAGATCCACAAGACTGTAGCCAACCTCTATGGCTGTGGCTGCATGAGAAAAACTGATGGATAATGCGAGTGATAAGCAAAGAGCCCAGAACAACGTCAAGGTACATCAGCATCAGATTGCACCATCTGTCACTGTTTGAGCCAAAGTGGACTTAATGGAAGACAACTGAGAAGGATTCCACTGTTAAAAGCAAATCATGAAAAAGCAAGACTGGACAAGCCACAAAGCTTCTGGGAGAATGTCCTCTTCACAGATGAGACAAAACTGGAACTCTGGCTCGGTTATGTTCTGGGGCTGCTTTGCTGCATCTGGCACAGTGTCTTGAATCTGTGCAGGGTTCAGTGAAATCTCAAGATTATCAAGGCATTTTGGTGTGAAATGTGCTGCCCAGTGTCAGAAAGCTTGGTCTCAGTAGCAGGTCATCACAGAAGAATGACCCAAAAACCTAGGGATGGCCAGATAACACTTTTTCCTGATTTAATACATAATAATATTGCAGTTGCAGCATGTGTCATTAAAAACCTTCGGTAAGGCAGTGTGATGACAGCTGGGAATGACATACCTGAGCTCCAGCAGCTGAGGCAGAGAATCCGGTATTTTCAACACAATCAACTGAGTAAGAGCTTTTGTTATTTGAGCCTGCGGGTTGTCTCTGGACATCTCCTGCTTCTCCAATGTTTGATACGGTGGTCGTTGATGTTAGCAAACTTGTACTGTGCGTTATGCCAACACTTACCTTAAGATATATAGTTTTCCACTGGGCATGGCTTTAAGGTGTTTAGTCCGTCTTCTCTAAATCAGCATTCCCCCTCAAGTAATTAGTTTGTATGTTGTTTGACACACAGTGTCTAACAGCAGAAAAACTCTCTCCATCTGCTGATTGCAGCACGGCAGAGGAGATGGGGGAAAAAAAGAAACTGGTACAGGGTGCATTCAGTCAGCCGGCTACAGACATGTAAGGGATTGCCATAAAGTGGTATTGGGTGTGGTATCTGAGAAGTTTTGAGTATAAGTAAATGAGGGCATCTGTCGGGATGACCGGATATAAAACACACAGCTAAAAACGCCCAAAAAAAGCTAAGAACAAAACACTGAACTACACCAAAGTGGCCTACTATAAACCCTGATCTAAATCCTATTGAACATCTGTTAAAGAGCTGAAAGTTTTATTAGTTTGGTTTTTAAAATGCTTCTGTTGAACAACATTTCAAAAGCATTGTCTGATTTTCATTAATTAATTTCCAGTAATTTTTTATTTATTATTACTTTTGTCAGATTGTGACTTTTTCTTTCTTTAACATTAGGGTACCAAGAACTTTGTCCATGTTTGTATCTCTGTCTGCTTATTTACTCAATCAGTATAGTTATAAATAAACCTCAGAAAGTGTCAGATCCACATCAAATTTCCATCTATGCTGAAGTTAAGGTTTGTGCACACGATGTAACCCAATGTAAATGGATAGAGTCTGGCTGGGGATCTTTGTTATTTGGGAAGACTGTGGCTGCCCCAGTTTTAATGGTTCAACATCTGGTTTCCTCACAACTCCTGGCCACAGGTGGAAGTGTCCCTGGACAAGGAAACTTTAAATTCTGGAAGAATTTCTGAAGATCCACAGTCAATCAAGGCTAAATTAGCAAAACATCTAATAACACTTTTCCACCACATGGTACTGCTCAACATGACTCTCCTTGCCTTTCTGATTTTGGTATCACATTCATCAAGTTCCAAGCAAGTTAAGACAAAGCCAAAAGATGACAAATCATTACCTACACAAACCATCTGAATACCAAAAAGGCAACAAGCACAGCCTGCAATTTAAGGTACAAATCTCAACCACTATCTGAACCTTCAACAAATGAACATGTAGGGTTATGTGAAGTGCAAACAACATGTAATGATTCCTTGTTACTGTTGTGTGAAGAAAAAAATACTCCCAGTCACTTGTGTTTTTTACTTCCTTTCCACACAGTAGAAACACAAACAAGGAACCACAATGTCTAAACTAAAAGAAGTCCTCTGGGACACTTTGGAGAACTTGAAAAACGAACAGTTCAAGCAATTCCAGTGGTTCCTGAAACATGATGGCATTATAAAAGGCTCCACAAGGATCCCAGAGGCTCGGCTGGAAGGGGCAGACAGGCAAGACACCGTGGATCTGATGGTGCAAAAATATAACTGCACTGAGACTCTGAAAATAACCATAAACATTTTAGAGAAGATCGGCAGGAAAGATCTGGCACAACGTTTGTCCAGAACAGGTAAGTTGATGGAAGATAAAATATCCCTCTGAAACAACATCGAGAGCTGCTGTGTAAACTGTGTCCATTCCTGCTGTGCTTTGTTTTAGACTCCAAGAACTGTGATGCTGGTCTTCTCAAATGTAAATATGAAAAAAAGAAGGAGGAGCTGGGGGAAACACAGACTCAAATTAAAATGATGATCCGGGAAAAAGAGATGAAGATCTCTGAAATCAGACACTCGGCAGAGCTCAGCAGGAAATCTGCAGACAGACAGACCAAAGACAGCGTGGAGGTCTTCAATGAGTTAATTCAGTCTGTTCAGAGAATTCTCTCTAATCTCATCGAAGCAACTGAAGAGACACAGAAAACAACACAGAAACAAGCTGAAGGAATCATCCAAGATCTGGAGAAGGAAATCTCTGAACTGACAAAGAGAAGCACTGAGGTGGAGCAGCTCTTGTACATAGAAGATCATCTTGAATTTCTCCAATGCTGCTCATCCCTCAGTGCTGCTCCACCAACCAAGGACTGGACAGAAGTCCGCATTCCGCCGCCATCTTATGGACGAAGTGTGGGGAAAGCTGTGGATCAGCTGAAGGAAGAATTAAGCAAGTGGACGGAGAGGTTAATCACTAAGGCCAAGCTGAACAGGGTCCAGCAGTTTGCAGCAGATGTGACTCT
Organism: Helostoma temminkii; assembly: GCA_900302695.1. Lineage (NCBI taxonomy): Eukaryota > Metazoa > Chordata > Actinopteri > Anabantiformes > Helostomatidae > Helostoma > Helostoma temminkii. The sequence continues at coordinate 13,318 of OMLM01003106.1, read as the reverse complement.
AGATCCTGATACAGCAAATCCCTATCTAATTTTGTCTGATGATGGGAAACAAGTTTACTGTGGTGATGAAAAACAAGATGTTGCTGACAAACCGGAACGATTTGATCGTGCCATCAACGTCTTGGGAAAGCAGAGCATCTCTTCGGGAAGATTCTACTATGAGGTTCAGGTTGAAGGGAAGACTTCCTGGGATTTAGGTGTCGTCAGAGAGTCAATCAACAGGAAGGGATCAATCACAGCAAACCCAGAGAACGGCTACTGGACTATATGTTTAAGGAACAGAGAGAAGTACAAAGCTTCTGCTGTGAACCTAACTGTCAAAAATCCACCGAAGAAGGTTGGCGTGTTTGTGGATTATAACAATGGTTCGGTCTCTTTTTACGACGTAGATTCTGCAGAACTTCTCCACAGCTTTAGCAACTGTCCCTTCAGTGAGAAACTCTACCCATTCTTCAGTCCCAACCTTAGTCGTGGTGAAAACCGCACTCCTCTGATCATCTCTTCTGTTAAATATGTTAATTAGATTTGATCAATACTCTGTGCTGCTCAAAGAATGCCTTTTTGTGGATAAACTATTAGATTAATGTTACTAATGCACTGACGCATGTATAGAACTAACAGGAGAATAATTCTAGGAGGTGAGGGGGGCCATCTGCCTCGACAGGAATATATTATCAGAAAACTAAAATCCAACTGCCACAAACATTTTTGCAAAAGAAACAAATTCACAAAATCTTGTTGACAAAGTGTTTATTTTCTTAACATTTTAAGTCAACTATTTTCCGCTTTTACATGTTAAAATATGAGGAAACTAAAGATATTTATTAAAATTAATAAATATGTAAACTCAAAATAGACTGACTTAATGTTTAGTGCTTTTTGCTTTGCGTTTTCAAAATCGAATCTCATAACTTATGAGATTATAACATTTTGTGCTATGCTTGTTTTTATTCAACAGCAACACATGTAAAAAGTGACACTGCGTTAGAACAAGCTTTTCTTCTGAAATGACACGTGTCAATTTTGTCATGTACCTACAAAAGAAACAGTCCAAACTCCTGAACATGAGTAAAACATGAAACTTTATCAACAGAGGTTTTTAATACAGCCCAGTACCTAATATTTAATGAACTGATTAAACACTGGAAAAACTCAACAGACAAATCCTAAACTAAAACTCCAGAGATTTCCAGCTCCTCTTCAGTACTCTCTGCTGAAATGCTTGTTAACTTTGAACACAGAAATGTAGAGGGTGAGGCTAATAAGAAAGAACTGCTTCTGCTCCTTCAACCACACCAGTTTCATCTTCACCTGGCCATCTGGGCTGTGGTACCCCATCAGATAGTGCTCCCCGCCGTAGTCGAATGACAGCGGCTTATTGGCCATCTTGATGTAAATGGGTGAGCTAACGCACCAGAAGGGTTTCTGGAAGTCGTCCAGCAGAGTCAACGTCATGATGCAGCAGTTCTACGCAGCGTAAAAAGAACCTTCAGAGCTCAAAACAAAAAAGGGATGTTTTTCCCCTCAAACACTCGAGCCACAGTGATACTTAGAGACATTTACTACCACAGTGGACCATTTGACATCAATATAACTTCACTATGTTTTCTTACTCAATTTAACGTAATTAGATACAGTTTACAGAGTGTAATCAAGGGCTTGATTAGATCAGTGAGGTGTGCTTGAGAAAGGATGAGAATATGCTGAGAATTGAATCCACTTACTTTAACCTCAGCCCTACATTTCCCTAACCCCAACCACCCAGGAGAGGGCGCCTTATGGAGCCAAGCTACCACCACATGAGAAAGAAAAAAAATGGGAAAGAAAAAACAAACAAACAACAACAACAACTAAAAAACTTACTGGTGTCACAGATGAAGACGAAACACCACGATAAGCAAAAACTGTAAATCCTCATCATGCGAAAATAGTTTAGTTTAAGTGCTAGTTTGTAAAATGTTTGTTTGCCAACTTCAGGACAGTCGCACTAGATCTGTTCTGTTGCAACTCGTGTGGTTCAGAATCACCTCGCTCTCAACAGTGATGGAGCTACAGCAGAACAGCTCAGATTAAAACAGTGCAAAGTCAAACATTAAATATAAAAGCAGCAAATAATAGAAGCAGTAAAATTACATTTTTAGTAACAGTCGTGGTGCACCAATACACACACACACACACGAATAAGAAACTTATTTGTACGAACACGTTTGAACATAGATCGTTTTCCTGTTTTTCTGTCTCTGTAACAGTAACATTTGTTGTTCATTTATTATTTATAATTTTTAAATATTTCTACAAATTCTACTTAATATCTTATTGCCGGCAGGTTTATGTCCTAATTTTATAATGTGAATTTCATATGGCAATAACTCAATGCTTGTTTTGTTTTGTTTATTTATATTTTGGATATTTAAGTTTTACTGCTCAAAAACTGGACAAACATTTGTGTTTTATTTAGAGTTATAAATGTCAAAATTAAACATAGTTAAACTCAACATGTGGCTTTTGCATCTTTTAATGTACACTTTTATACACAAATACCCTGATTTTGGGTTTTATATAGTTATTATTATAGTTATAACTCCACTGTGTTTGCACCTGTGGTCAATGACACAATTTCTTTTATTTTCATTTGTAAGATGCCAACTAACTAAAAACAACATTTTCAAGATTTGGAGTACTCGCTATCCGGGTAGCTTAGTGAATTAGTACCTTGTTTCACTGGGACTCCAATCTTTATCTCTTTCTTGTTTTGAACACTGGTGCACTCTCACCAAAATGACCACTACATCCTGCATTGATTACCTTTTTTTCCTTTAAAAACACTGACAGGGATGCATGAGAGCTCACAGTACAAAAGTGGTTTGAAGATCGGATCACAATCCATTTTGGTGGTTACTGCCCATGAGAAATGGGCAACACTATCAAAATCTGGTGTCTGGCTATGCGTCATGTCAGGAGCAGGAGCAGTAAAGTACTGAAGACACCTGTCATGAAGGTGTTGAATAATTGTGAGACTGCAGTAATCATTAAAAGTTGCATTTGTGTTATTTCATCTGTTCATTTAAAAATTAAAGTTTGTAAATTCTGCCAAATAACTTTATCAACGGAGCTTGAATAATTTAGAGTGCAGCTGTATATGTGTATACACAAGGCCCACAGATGCTCAACTGGACTGAGATATGGGGAATTCAGTCAACACCTCAAACCCGTTGTTGTGCTGCTCAAATCATTTCTGAACCGTTTCTGTTTTGTGGCAGGGCACATTATCCTGCTGAAAGATGCCACAGCCATCAGGGAATACTGTTTTTATGAAAGAATTTACATGTTGTTGCCCAAAGCATCGCACTGCCTCCGCCAGCTTGCCTTCTGTAAAAGATAACCTGATTCATCAGACCAGACCACCTTCTTCTGTTGCTCCCTGGTCATTGTTGGCGCTTTCGGCAGTGGACAAGGGTCAGCAGGGTTAACCTGACTGGTCTACGGATATTCAGCCACACACACAACAAACTGTGACGCACTGTGTGTTCTGACACCTTTCCAGCATTAACTTCTTCAGTAATTTCAGCTACATTAGCTCGTCTGTTGGATCGGAGGCCGTCAATGATCGTTGGCCCTAACTCTAAGCCAAATACAAATTACGGTACTAATTCAATATCTTTTTCTGACAAGGGCTGTCAAATGTACGTCTAAACTGAATTTTATTTTATAGAATATTTATATTGAATCATTTTTTTTCTGATTTTGGAATAATCTGCCTTCAGCTTTCTTCACTGTGCTAATCGTCAGAAGAGCTTTGTAACGACCCCAGTGTGTTTAAAACTGATGTACCTCTACTGAGCCTTCCAGTTCCTCACTCTTCCACGGCAGCTTGACAGTTCCAGACAGCGACCTGTGCTGCGACAAGTTGGTCCTGTCGATGACCCTCAGCTCCACCATTCCTCGCTGAATCTGAACTGAAAAACAAACTGTATGTTGGCACATCACAGAAACAGCTGGCAGGATCGTTTATTGCCAGGTTCTGAATTTTTGTCCAGTTTGACAGTGACTAATACATAATTAGGAAATACTGCTGTGAACAGTTGAGATCATCTTGTTTGTCAGAATTGAGACACTATTTTGAGACCATGCGATCTAAATTCCAAGATCGTTTTCATCAACTGCATTAATTTATCTTTAATTTGTAAATTTTAAAAATAACAAAAAAAGCTAAAACTGACATTTTCACTAAGGAATATGGAAGATACAGCTTGTGAAAGTGGGAGAATTTATCATAATGAGTCAATCCTATCTGGATGTGGATACATCTAAAGACGATTTGATAATAAAAACAGGAAATCAAGACATTAAAATACTATTGCCACTTCATTGACGTGTGGTTGCCGTTTGTTTTCTACTTTTACTGTCAAAATCAGCAAAAACTTTACACGTTAACTATCAAACAGCAGATCACCTGCGTGACAAGAGAGATCATGGAAGCGTCCTGACATGATCTCTGTGCCGGTGTTGTGCAGGACAAAGTGCAGAGTGTAGCCATGCAGACCAAACTCAGGGTCTGAGTTATCCACCGGGGGCCGGTCCACAGTCTCAGAGTACGGGCTGCAGGAAGGAACAAAAAGAAATCCAAACTGAGCAGATAAAATGTGTCCTATTTTTTAAATTGATTACAGTAATAAGTCATTTGATACAACACAAAAAGACATCAAATCCACAGGAAACAACCAGACCGGAGCAAAACACACGAAAACCCCTTGAAGGAATCTCAGACTGATGAACAAGATTCTCTGTTCGGATGAAACCAGCGTTTAACTGTTTGGCCTCAATTCTTCACATTACGGCTGGAGGCAGTGCTCATCACCTGCCTAATACTATCCCTACAGTGAAGCATGGTGGTGGCAGCATCATGCTGTGGGGCTGTTTTTCAGCAGCAGGAGCTGGGAGACTGGTCAAGATTGAGGGTAAAACCCGCTCCACGGCACTCAGGACCTTAGACTGGACTGAAGGTTAACCTTCCAACATGACAGCGATCCTAAGCACACCGCCAATACAACACAGGAGTGGCTTGGGGACAACTCAACTCATGTCCTAGAGTGGTAGAGCTGTCCAGTTTAAGAGGATCTGCCAAGAATAAAGGCAGAAAATCCCCCAGTGTAGCTGTGGAAAGCTTGTCGTGTCATTCCCAAAAAGACTAGGGGCTGTAATTGCTCCAACAAAGTACTGAGTAAAGGGTATGAATACTGTGTACAATGAGATGTTTCAGTTTTACGTAATAAAATTGAAAAACATGAACCCCCTGTAAACAACTTTACACATTTTGTGCATCAAAATCCTGAAGCCAAATGAACACCAAAATCAAATGTCACTTAAAAGTAGAAATCTGGTTGATTATCCTGAAACAGCTGAGCTTCAGTTCTTCTCATTCCCCCTCTTGACTCAACACACATCTGACAATGAAATGGCTGCATTAGGATCCAGCGTCTTGTACCATTATGCTTCCGTGTTCTGGCATCCTCGACATAATTTAAAGCCAAAAAACACTGGGCTTCAGCAAAGCTACTGTAACTGAGAACTAATCTGTAATCCTCAATTAATCTGCAGTCTTTAAGTTTTGTTCCTGTTCTGTATATATGTGGATGTTCATCAGTTAAAGCGGCAGAGTTAACCTGAGGGGAACCCACCAGACTGGAAATCCCAGCAGGCTCTTCTCGACTAGCTTGTGGAAGTGCAGGCTAACCACGATGAAGGCCACGTTGCTCTGACCCTACACACAAAACACACACACACACACACTTTATTTTTGTTTCTCTATACATCATAAAAATGTGGGTGTTTATCCAGTTTTTGTGTCGTCACGTTGGGTTTAGTTTGTCAACAATTCAGCCTTGATTCCAAGTGGACATCTGCACCAAATCTGAATAAATTCCCACAGGGATTCCTGACATATCTTGTTTACATTAATGTGACGGACAAACAGAAAACAGGTGTCACATATTAGGAGGTAAAATAAAAGGCACTGTAAATTCAACCGTCAATAACAGAGGGGCCCTGGGTTCACACTGATTTTGTCCAGAAATGTTCTGATGACCAACAGTTTGACATCATCATATCATGAACATGTTCATGATATGATGCACGTTTTATGTTGTTCTCATTTTTTTTTTTTAACTGTGGATGAATGTCTGTAGTAAAACCAAAAAAAAAACACTAATGCTGCCACAAATCTACCAAAAATTGACTTGATGGGTGAGCTGGACTTAAAGGCAGTCTCAGCTGGTAAACTAACAGACCCCTATTTTAAATCTTGATACACATTCTTAACTTCATATTCAAAGACAGAAACAGCAGCGTGTTGAACATTTACCCTCCAGCTGCCAATGACAACTCCTGGCTGCAGAAGCATCAGTTTCATCAGTCGGTCTTTGCCCATGAAGTGACCAGGCTGAGCCTTCAAATCCAGTTTAAAAATCAGAGAGCGCCAGCCAGGCCTGAGGGGGAAGAGGAGAAAGGTCAGAAGAAGGTGTGGAGGACGGGAGGAGTGTTAAAGGAAGTCTTCTCATACTTCTGGACTTTGGGGGTCTTCAGCATGTCCGCTCTGACTCCGTGCAGCTGAATGTTTCTGATGTGATAGTAGTTGGGGAAGCTGCCTCTGCTCCAGCGGACAATCACAGAGGACTCGAAGAAGTACGCTCGGCTCTGCTCCACCGTGCTCTCCCGTCCCCAGAGATCGGTCACCGTCAGCTCCCAGCTCACGTTCAGGTTCCTGAAGCAAAGAGAATAATGATTCATATTTTCTACATGTTTTTCCAGGTTCTCCACTGTTAAACAGGAAGAATCCTGCGTCTTTTAGATATGAACTCTGAGGGAAGTGACACAGGCTGTGGAAACAGCTGTGCGAAGTCTGAGGATAACCTTAGAGCCACTGTGGACATCACGGCAATTTGATTTTCCAGAGTTATTTTACAGGTTCAGTTGTTTTAGAAAACTTACTGGAATTTTCTTCACTTCAAAAGTTATCTGTGATTTAATTAAACCTCGTGGCATCTTTGGGCCTAAACGTGCACAATTTTCTTTTATTTCGATTTTTTAATATATCAGTCAGTTTAAAAGCTAAGTGTATGAAGTTTTTCAGAATGTTTTCTTATAGTACTTTTTTTTTTTTATTTCATCATTATTCCATCAGCTTGTCCGCTGCGCCAGGCTGCCCCGGTTCATCAGCCTCACAGCGACCTGGGTTAACCAGGGCTGGTCTGCCCAGGCGATTCAACTCGCCGTGCTAGGGACGGCGCTCTGTGTGGGAGGATCCCCTCATGAGACCTCCCCCCGGCCCAGGAGGCGGTAACTGCAGTTTTGCAGTCCTCTGGACAAATTGGAAAATATTACATAGTTTTTTCCTTTTGGGGGAAAAAAAAT